>JAWZYV010016076.1:0-142910 GCA_038373885.1 Cheiracanthium punctorium | reverse complement strand
AGACTAGGAAGTGCCATTTTCGATTGTTACCTCCCTATAGGCTTTTTCAACTAAACTAGAAATTATGGTGCAATGTGATTAGATCACCAATATTACTCCTGACTAATTTGTTCTGCTGGCTTAATCGATAATTTTCGATAATTTTCCCACCAAATTTTGTAGTTCGGCAGATAACTGCGGATTTATTATGAACGTGAAATCTTGTTCTGAATTTACAGGTTCAAAGATTAACTTCTACACATCAACGTCAGTCTTAAAATCGTTCAGGAAAATGTTGCAGTAAAATTCCACTGTAGATCACTCAGTCTATAAAAGTAAAAAGAATTATTAAAATATCTTATGCAAACATTACTTTTAAAAATAATAAAATACATTATTGCCGTTTTACTAGGTTCGATTTAAAATCGGACTTTTGAGTTTACATTTCTTTCATACAGGAGTATTGAAATTTGAGAAATCTTAAATTTTATTGGATAACACCAGTTTATAAATCTGTAACTATTATGATACTAGTTTGTTTTTGACAACTTTCCTTTTGCCCATTTTACGAGAAACTAAAATCCGTAAGATGGAAGTTTTAAGAATTTTTCTATAAAATTTCTGTTAACCAGGAAATATTGTTAACTCATGTAGCATAATATAGTTATGCTTCCGAATTCTATAAATTTAAGCCCTCATAATATGATGGATAAAAGAGAGTTTAAAAAGTAATTTATTTTTAAATAAATTAATCTACTAAAGTAGTAAATGTAAAGACTTTTTGAATGAAAATTTAACCATCTGCATACAATATGAAAAGACTAAGTTTCTTTTCTTTTACCCAATGTTATTACTAACCGTTTCTGCAGTTTAGAAGTGTATTTACAACATAAATGGAGCATTGAAAGCCAAAAAGCTACGTACTTAAAACATTTTTTAATTTTGTAATACAACTTTATATCAAGGACGTTAAAATTTATGTAATAAAAGCAATATTTACGGTCATTTGAAGAAACAGTGAAAATGGAGGTCCAAGATTTCAAATGAAGCCTCGAATGCACGTTTACCTTTAATAAGTCGTTTGATTTACATGGTTTCTGTTAACTTCATCCGTTTGGTTTCATATTTCAGGGCCAGGATTTAGCTGCACAAAAGCATCTACATGAAGTTGTACAAATCGCTTTTCGATTGGGGTACCACATATTCTGATAAAATGGCACATTAATGTATTCGTTTTGGATCCTAATCCATTCACTGAAAAGAAGCAGAGCTTAGTAAACTATTAATTGTATAAAGTTTTATTTGCCCCATTATATCCGGAATTGCATTCTATTTAACAAATACTCCCTAAAATTGACATGTTAACTAATAGAAGCAGAGCCGGTTCTGGTGCACAGCACTGTATACGGGCTATGTATACTATTGCTTTAGTTTAATACTGTGGTCCTGCATTAGTAAGGAAAATTGCAAAGTTTTGTAATTTTACTATACCTATTCTATTTCTGAAGACTTTTGTATAACAAACGCATAATTAAATTGTTCTGTTCTTGTACAGCTGATTCCCCGTTTTTGCTATAGTTAGTTGGTTTAGCTTTTAGTTTGCTTTAATACTGTAATACTGCATTACTAAAACAACTTATTAAATCTTAAACTTTTTCAATTTTACTACACCCACTCTGTTTCTGAAGACTCGTTCGTGTAACATAAAGGCATTATTAAATTTTCCTGCACTTTGATCGCATGATTTGGTAATTGACCTTGCTTAAATAAAGCGCACCAAATTTCCTAATAAAATTTTCGTATGAGGTTTCTCTTTCTTGCATAAATTTTTCGTGCTATTCATGACTTTAAACTGTATGAGGTTGGCTAAATAGTAACTTTACACAGGAAGACAAGTATCTTGAACCACCTAATGACAAGTATTTATCTAAATGGTTCTCAGAAGGATATTTCAACTAGAATCCGAAATGCGTACGAAAATACACAAAATTCACATTGAAATTTTCATTCAACAGTTTAAAAAGTTCGTTTACGATGCAAAAGTTTCTTACTTCTTCCAAGCGCCTAGTTTTCTGGGAATAACCCTTTTCATTAATTAAGAAATGTGTTTTATTGAAAACTCATACCATTTAAAAAATTCTATGTTTCCTTCTTGAGGGAAAAATTAGACGTACCGTGTAAACGAAAATGACAACTTTAACCATTCTATGCATGTGCACGAAACAGTTAAATCATCAATGCCACTTAAAATGTGCACAATCTCATTCTTGTAAATAAAACTACACGAAATAAAGAACCAGGACAAATATTTCTTTTCGGTGAATCCGACATTTCTCCCGCAATTAACCAGCATAGTCTTGCCAACACTGAATCGTATGTCCCAACTCAATTCTTCCCCCGTCCTTTTATTCTAAAAGAATTATTTGCAATAAAATGAAAAAAGGAAGATCCTTTTATGTTAATACAGTTGCATATGGATGAAATATCTTGCTTGAAAAACAATATATATATACACACACAATTAAGAATTCTCTACCTCGATATATTAGTGCTGCCTGCTTGGCAACTGGACATGATTACTTGCAGAAACATTTATATAGCGTAGGTGCTAGACTTTGTGCCAACAGATAAATATAGATTGTGGGGATATCATGAATTGCTCGATTTTGAGGTTCCTCAACGAAAACTATAGTGGCTAATTTTTACTTTCATCTTTGACTATCACTTTTACTCTCATTTTTGAGCTGATCGTCAGCTAGTATCCGAATTGCTGCAGACCAGGCGTTGGATAAAAATTGCGCGTGTAAGAATTGAAGTTACTCGAAAACGCATTTCCGTTTTTTAAGATCATGGCAATCTTTCGAAACAGTACTAAATAAGTATTTTGTCTCTTAACGCTTTGAGGCGCAACCCTTTCCCGATGCTGAAAAAACGGCTGCCCTTTTTTCAGCATTGGGCAGTCTATCCGGCTGTTCTCGCATTCTTCCATTTTTCAGCAGATGTCAGTGCTGTTAAAAATAATCGTGACCATTTTTTTACGGGAAAGGACGTGCTAAAAAGTAAAGGATTCTCGTGGAGTTATGTCACCCGCAACTATTTTTATAGAAATCAAATCATATTCTTCGTGTCAGATTTTCGTGTTCCCAGAGCGGGAACACTGCGCGTTAAAGGGTTAAAGTAAATAACTTCGACATGACATTCTTTAAAGAATGTCCTAAACTAAGGAAATTTTAATGGGTAGCGTGACATGCGTATGTGACGTAGCAACTCATTTAACTAGTGCATAATAATTTTGCCGTGATTTTACCACGTGACAAGAATGCTCTTAACATGAAATTTAACACTTGGTTAAATGTTAATTTCGTTACACTATAATCCATAAACTAGTACTTAAATTATTAAACATACTAAATACAGACTAAGTACACTACAAACTACATACAATACTAAACTTATATAATCTTATATTACTCTAAATTTTAAACAAATTTCAGAATGGGTGATCAAATCCATTCTGCTTTTAAACTAATCTTAAAAATTAAGCTAAGAGTTAGTAGTTAATGTTAAAGAGTTAACAATACAAAATTAAATTTCATGTTAAGAGGAATTTAAAAGATTGGTAAATTTAGCCCATCGCAAAATTTTGAACATAATTCGGAAAAATATAAGTACTCGCAAAGGAAAGTGCTCAAAAGCTTAATCTTCACGTTAGACATCCCTCCTCCTTCCCCCATATAGTATTTCAGACAGTCCGCAGTGCAAAGCGAAGAATTTTGTACGCCGGAAAGAATGCTTTTGGGCAACATCTACGAAAAAACAGTTCAAGAGACTCGACAGCCGTCCAGTTGGGGTTTTAACGACTAAAGTCAGTCTGTCGATGTCAGTCTAACTTTTTCTAAGTAGTCATGTTCAGCTGACATACGAAAGCAGGCAACACCAATAGATAGAGGCAAAGAATTCGGAATTTTATTTATTTTTCAAGAAACATATTTCTTATCTGCAGCAGTATTAACATAAAAGGATGCTCTTTATGTTTCTCATTTTATTGCAAGTAATTCTATTGTAAATAGAATCAAGTTGGGGCATAAGATCCAGCTTTGGCAAGATTAAGCTTGTTCCTTACCATACAAGCCGCAATGACTCTGGATTCACAGAAAAGAAATATTCGCCCTGGTTATTTGGTGTAGTTTTATTGACAGGAATGAGATTGTACACAATTTAAATGGCATTAATGATTTAACTATTTCTGGCTAGCATAGAATGGTTAAAGTAGTCATTTTCGTCTACACGGTACATTTAATTTTCCCCCTCAAGTAGGAAACATCCAATTTCTTAAATGGTATGCGAGCGTTTTCAATGAAACTCATTTCTTTTTAGTAAACTAAAAATACCTTTCCCAGATCAGGAAGGATTCCCAAAAAACTGGGCACATTGAAGAATAATGGTACTTTTGCATTATAAACGAACTTTAACTGCCGAATGAAAATTTACATGTAAATTTTGTGCATTTTAGTACGCATTTCGGATTCTAGTTGAAATATCCTTCTGAGAACCATTTGGATAAATATTGATGGTCCGATGTAATGCGAGATACTTAGTCTCCTGTGTAAAAAGTTGCTATTAAGCCAGCCCTATCCAGTTTAAAGCCATGAATAGTATGAAAAGTTAATGGACGAAAGAAAATTTTATTAGAAATAAAACTTTGCTTGCTTTATTTGTTAATAAGTTCAACAACCAAATCATGCTATCAAAGTGCAGGAAAATTTAACTATGCATTTATGTTCCACGAAAGAGTCTTTAGAAAGAGAATGGGTGTACTAAAATTACAAAACTTTCAGATTTAATAAGTTGTTTTATTAATGCCGTACCACAGTATTAACAGCAAAAGCAAACTAAAAGCTAAACCAACTAACTAAAGCAAAACATTCATTAAATTTAATCCGCCCATATACAGTGCACACCAGAACCGGCTCCACTTGGGTTAGTTAATGTCAATTGTAGTGAGTATCTTAAATGTAATTTCGGATATAACTGTGTCAAAACTTTACACAATATCTTACTGAGCTATACTGATTTTCAGTGAGTGGATCATGATCGAATTCGGACACATTAACGTTCTATTTTATCCGAATGTGTGGTATCTCAATCTGAAAACACGCGATCCTTACAACTTCACGTAGATGCGTTCGAATAATTTAATACTAGCTAAATCATAGCCCGAAAATAAGATCAAACAGAAAGCCGGGAGAAGTCATTGAAAATGACTCGCTAAAAACCATGCATTCGAGGCTTCGTTTGAAATCTTCCGATAGCCACCACCTTCCCTGTTCCTTAAAATAACAGATATTGCTTTTATTTCATAGATTGTAACCATTCATAAAGTTATGCTACCAAATTAAAATGCGTTTTGGATAAGTACCTTTTTACTTCATTATATTGTAAATGTAATGCAAAGTATGCCAGTGTCAGAGACGTAGGTATAAGTGGTGGCCCATGGAGGCATGGGCACATACGAACATTTTAGATTGTTAATTTGATGTCAATAAATCAAGAGTTTTTGTAATTTGTGTGCCGTTTCCACTTTTTCAGCACCCCCCCCACACACAAAAAGAAAAAATATTGTCATGTTCCTGGTAAGTATTGTACCCAGTTTCATAATTCAGCTTTTTCTCTAACCTTTACTTTTTTAGAATAACCTTAAATTTCATTTGTTGCAGAGCGATTTTCAGTCAGAATGCTCTCCGAAACAAGTCTAGCATATCCAGTCAGCACAGTTAAAAATTTTCTGATCTATATACACATGATTCTCCAATCTGACAATGCGATAATTACATATCGAATAATTACTGAGAGAGGAAATATGCTTTTGGGGTAAAATATTGCTAAAAAACATACTTTTGGCTCTGCAAAACTTGTGAAGCAACTGAGAAATCGCGTTGAGATTGCTAATAACAAACTTATTTTCAAATTAGCACTCTTACGGCTAAAAACTAAGCAACTGCTTTTTAGAAGAAAGTCGATCACTCAATATACGATACACAATTGTTTCAATGCTGAAATAAAGTTTAAGTGTAAAAAGAGCTTTCAATTACAAAAGACTGATACGTTTGATGAGTATTATTCAACACGATAGGGAACCACCCCTTCCTGACTACCATTAAAACTTTCTGATCGGCAAGTCCCAAGGTTCACCTGTAACACTAACTTAGAGTAATTCTACCAGCTTAAGAAACCGAAGCAATGAATTCTTTCCATTTTACCAAATTGAAAAGGAACTGGCCAATTAAAAATTAAGAAAGCATTGCTGTGGTAGAAGAAAACTGCCTCCTCAACGTCAATAAAAACGTCAGTCTTAAAGTATAGAACACTTAAATATACAAGCACTGCATTAGTACGAAATTTTACCGAGAAATCTAAATTTATGATTCAAATAAGTATCATCGATTGTTTTAAAAGCCTTAATCACGACATTGTCAATTATGACAACCCATACCAGATTTTTTTAGTTAACTTGTGTTCAAACAATACACCACTAATGAGTGGCCTATTATTGAAAGTTTTAGAAATTTGCATTTGGGTATTCTGAATTTAGAAAAAATATTTCAAATAAAGAAAAACCCAATAACACGCCAGCTAAGTTTAAAAGAATTCTATTTCGTACACTTTTAGTCATTAACACAGTCTTAGAATATTTTTTAATCTGCCAAGTAATCTTTCTGCACGTTAAATTTTATTTTACACTATATCAGTTCAAGATAAAGAACTGAGTTTTTTTTTTTTTTTGGGGGGGGGAGGTGGAAATTGACCATACATTATAGAAATTTAGTTGTTTAAAATGAGAAATTGTAGTGGGTTGTATTTCAACATAAACTTGAGTATTTTTAAGTTATTTAATAAAATGTGAATTCTTTATTCATTTTTAAAACACAATTTTAACATAAACTGAGAAATTTAACCACTCAGCAATTTCTCTATACAGAACTCTCCCCTCCCCTTCCCAGAACAATGACTAAATCTGCTTTAATGAAGAATTGGTTAAGTTTTAAAACAGAAGACTGTATTTAGACTTTCAGTTCTGTCAGAGTCTTTGTTGAGTAACTAATAGCACAGAAATAAGAAAACTACTCTAAAATAAATTTGTTAAGTTTATTTCGTTACTTGAATAATATACTGTTTAAATTTTGTAATGCTTCACTTAAAAAGTTACCCTATTGCAGTTAAATACTATTTACAAAATCATTCTATTTACGTTATTGACTGCTGTTATCCCATCCTCTGGGAAGCTTACGACTAAATTATAGTTGTCTAGTCGCTTAAAGATCAATGCATACCTTTACAATGAAATGATTTTAAAGTAATTAACTTTCCCCTTAGGCTTTTGATCAGCTTACTCGTCTCCCTTCCAGGTCTAGTGCTGCCAGTGAGCCATCTGAAAAACTTAGAAAGCTGTTACATTTCACAAAATCTTAAAATATTTTAGTCTAATTAATACAGAAACTAAAATATTTTTTGATACAATACAACACCCTAAATCTTATTCTTGCGAAAGGTGCACATCTTACTTTGAACTTGCCTTGGCAGTGACCAATAAAGACTCCATTATAGCTGCCTGTTTCCGAAGAACATGAAACTGAACAAGTAAACATAAGCGCAAAGAACATCTAAATACCCAGCAACGAATGGGAAAATAAAATTCTGTACTCTGAATAGATGTGATGACATGAAACACTGATATTTGTCAACTGATATTTCCTAGAAGTGCCATAAAGAATAGTCACTGAGCCCGGAGTAGCAAAGATTAAATTAAAATTTCAAGAAAGACCTCACTTAAACTATCTACGGCAAGAAATAAGTCGGTGTTAATTATGAAAACCTAGATGCGAAATAAAATTTTGGTACTTTTTGAACTGGAAGGAAGGAGGGGCTATTTGGGATGTTGCAATATTCCAAGTCGTCACCCAGATATTGCAACATGGAATTGCAGATCGTCACCCGCATTCCTACGCGATTAGTCCCCCCTCCCCTTTTAAAAGACATACTTAACAGCCAAAGTTAGTTGATCCGAAAATCGATATCCTACTTATTTCTTCCCAATACGATAGTTTACTATCATAACATTGAAATTGCCTCAATGCAAAAATGCTTCATAACTCATAACAGCCTTCTTTTACCAACTTGAAATCTGCCGAACTAGGTAAAAGATTTCATGTGTACAATTACAGTACTTATCTATAACAATTCCCGAAATTCATGACAGCTGTCAGCATATCAATATGGCATTCGCTTTATTTTTTTGGAGTGAATTTCTAATAGAAATTAAAGTGGCTGAGAAACGAAATTAAATGTAGAATCACGGCCGATTATCTACGCGAGAGATCTAGGCCGAAGGGTAGGGGGGGGGTGTCTTTCTAAAAGTTCCTAACCCGTATTTATGCGAAGCTTCGGGGAAAACCCCGAAAAGCTAGGTCGACGGACGCGACCTGGATTTGAACCAGGCACTTTTCGTCTTCCAGTTGAGAGGGCAAATGCTCTCTGCCACTGGTGGGGCAAAAGTAATTGGTGGAATACGAGTTGTATCTGGGACGTATTTTTCTTTTGTTTGCTTTCGAAAAAACATTTTTCGTTTTATAATCAGAAAGTAACAAGCAGAGAGAGAAACCTTTCCTTGAAAATTTAATGAAAGTTACTACTACGGTGGTTATTCCACAGTGGAATATAATTATGAAAGTAATTATTGAACCTTTTTTATAAATATAACAAATTTTTCTCCATTTTCTATTATAATATTTAGAAATTAACTGTTACACAGAAGAAAGTTATTTTCTTATTTGCATTTAGAGTACTTTGAAGCATTTGCAGTGAAAAGAGGAATTAAGTATCCTTATACCCACTATTGCGTAGCGTGTAATTTGTGTTTGATAAGCTATACATATAACCGAGAAGCTTGATCAAGTTTCACATTTTTATTGGCTTAACTCTAGAATGGATCTATTTCAATCAATCTATTAATAGAATACAAGCACTCTGAATATAAATAGTCCAAAAATTGCTTATACCATGCGCATTTCACTCACTATATTGACGTGGCCAATTTTTTGGATTATCCAGCATACGCCACTACATGTCCGTAGAATGAGACACAGCTTCAAAATGTCCACCAACCCAACCATACAACTTAATTTAGTGATTCGCAGAGATTTATAAACACAATACTGTACACAACTTTCAACATAATAAAATCTTTAAGTTGAAAGACAAATGATTAAATCTAGTTAAAACCATGATTGAGAATATGTCTGATGTCATTGTAAACCAAAAATAAAATTTAGTGGATCCGCGATTTTTGTGAGCTGCCAATTCAAAATCCTCAGCCAGAGCTTTCTTTAACCCTTTGAGGTGCAACCCTTTCCCAATGCTGAAAAAGGACAGCCGTTGCAATCGCTCGACTTAACTACCAGCAAGATGGCGGACGATCGAAACGTTCATCGCGTGCCACAGATCTAGAGACCCTTTTTTGACGACAGCTGGCTGTGCTGCCCTTTTTTCAGCATTGGCCAATCTATCCAGCTGTTTTCGCGTTCTTCCATTTTTCAGCAGATGTCAGTGCCGTTAAAAAGAATCGTGGCCATTTTTTTTACCGGAAATGACGTGCCAAAAAGTAAAGGATTCTCGGGGAGCTATGTCACCCGCAACTATTTTTATAGAAATCAAATCTATTCTTCGTGACTGGCAACAGTCAAAACGTCAGAGTTTGGTGTTCCTAGAGCGGGAACACTGCGCGTTAAAGGGTTAAAATAAAACAAGTCCGTGCATGCAGTTACTCCCTAAAGACTACAAAATCCTCAGTGGCCCTTTCAACAATTCTGTGGATCAGTCAATTTACTGTGCATTCATGCACAGGCCTTTTTAAACAAGAAATTTTAAGTAGCTATTTGAATCTGTGGGATTCATTGAAAATCGTCTACCAGTAGTCCCAAATTTCAAAACCAACGACAAAAATCTTCGAAACATAAGCTATCTTTAGGACGCGAGTTTTACACAAAAATTAGAAGTCTTCGTGAGCCGTATTTGGAAAAATTTATACTAGAATATCACGTATGCCAACTGAAGCAAATCTCATGCGGGTGTATTTATAAACAGCATATGGGATCCCATTGTTAAAACACTTCCCGGTATTTTTTTAAAAGTGAGACTGCCGTTTAAATAAAAAACATTCGATGACCTTTAAACTACACAAACAGTTAATATTAGACACTACTCGAATTTTATTTCAAATTGTCAACTTTTAGCTTTTTAAAACTAAATTTTCATTTTAAATTTTAGAAAGCAATCTTTGAAATGACAAGAAGCTGTTAACATGATACAGTGAATTAAAATATTCTTTGTTGTAACATTTCACTTATTCACTTTACATAATACTGCTTAAATATATAATGAACTTTTAAAATAGAAATCTTAAAATGGCATTAAAGTCAATTTAAAATTCACATTTGTTGTCAATAGCAAAAGCTATTTCTAACCATTTTCTTAGTATTTTTGTTTAAAAAAAGTTATTTTACACTTTAAGTTTATAACTGAAATTATTTAATACATCCTATAACTAGCACTAAACCATGGTACGTTGTAATATTTCATGAAAATAGTTGTTCAACATTCATTTTAACACGTTATAATTTCAAAATTGCTCATAACTTTCAAATGAAGAAAACTGAAAATAAGTCATTAGAATACTACATTTAGCTTGATAAAATGAAATATTAAATGGTATCTTCAAGGCCTGACAATTTTGTGACAAAGACATTTTTCAATTATTGGGCCTGGATACCTTACAATAAGACAGTCTTCAAACTGAACTTAATCCACCAACAATACTTATTAACCCTGAACTGTTAAATAAGAATATACAAATGCAGAAAAACTAAAAAATTATATTCTTTCAATAAATCATATTAACCATTAATAAATTTTATCATGTTAAGCATTATACAATATGCTACTTAAGATCATCGAAAAACTGTCATTGGGCTATGTCCTCGTGTAAAATTAGAACGACACAAGCATTTCGTTCCCTTAAAGTCATGTGTGTATTCGAAACTTTAGGGGAAAAATAGTATCTAATATTATTTGACCACTACAAATAACGTTATTAGAATTAATAAATGGTGTTTAATAAGTTGCACCACCATGCATATCCTTCCGAAATCTATGCAAGTTCAGAAAGCCTATTTTAACTTATATCAAATGACATACTGCATTTTTATATTCCAAATTACAACTTTATCGCAAAATAGGTTTATAACTACATAAATATATGAAAATAATACGTATCAATCATTTCCCTTATCACAAGCCCATATGCACCAGCCACTACAAATTTTTAGCTTTTCAACCAGTGATAAGCGGAACTGGCCACAAAGTAAGGATCTACTCTCTTATTTTGAAGCACAAGCAAGACATGAATCTCGTCAAACCACGGACGTCGGTGACTCTTCTTTCATTGTAGCATTGCACGAGTTGAGTTGAGAAGTAGAAAAAACACTATTTAAGTGAGCCTGTTCGAAATGTCACTTTTGAGTAACTCGAGTTGTCCCAAAATCCTCCTAAAACACGCAGATTTCGCTAAAAAGTAGTTCTGATTAAGGGTGCATTCGTAAACGACAAACTCGTTGCACGAGTTTTCGTAAGAAAACTGGAATGCATGTGTTTAGTGCTATCAGTGGCTATCAGTTTCTTTTGACTTTACGAACAACTTCAGTTTATTTAGTTTCGTCGCCTAGGAGGCGTGTTTGTTTACAATACGTCGAATGCGTTATTTTTGCTGAGGAGAGTTTTTAGCACATATTCAGTATAAAATCAACAGGATTTTTAAAAGAAAGAGTGGCCATCATTGAAGTGCACCGATCAAAATATAGAAATTTCAACTTATCCTTCATTTTTTCAAAAGTATTTAGCAAGATAAGTTCAAATTTCGCTAATAACGTATTAAATCAACTTCAATCTGAACACTAAAATATGCATTTTTTAATTTACTAAAATGAAAAATACAAGAAAATGATTACCTTTGAAAAATTATGTACCTTCGTAGCCGTTTCTAATGTGTGCATGAATTTTCTCCTCGAAAAAATAATATTTGAAGCTTCAGCAAACGTAAAATACTTTCCATAACAACATACTTTTCCATAACAACGGACGCCATTTGAAGACAGCCACAAGGTGCTGCAAGTGTGTCTTCTCAACAACTGAACGAAAGCGATCCGCGCTCAGTTTACTTCGTTTGAAACTAACTGCACTCAGTTTCGTATACGAAAGCTCTAGTTTATAAACTGAATGCACTCAGTTTCCTTTACGAACACCTTAGATGGAAACTCGTTTGGCGTTTACGAATGCGGCCTATCATTAGTAACTGCCTTTTAGGATCTTAAAATCGATAGAGCAACTCGATAGATTGTTCCACCAATAGCCAAGAGCTCCCATACGATTGTTTGAAGGAAGGGAGGGGGGAGGCAACTCAAGGGTCCTGTCCCAGAAAAATATTACCGTAAAATACGGCAAAAGTATTCCCCTCTGCTTTTCTCGTGTACTTTTTTCTATTAGAATACCGAATGAACTCCCCTTTAAGGTGGATTCACAGTGGCCTGAGACTTGCAGCGGCTAAGCGTACGGTCGTGGGTTCGACTCCCACTCATACGTTTTTTGTAAAAATTGACTTTCTTTGTGTTAGTGAAAACTTTCATCGTCGCCATATGCCAGCGAAGTGTGACGTCATAGCGCGCTCTTAGCGGTACGGAACGGACAGTATGAATCCAGCTTCACTTAAGAAGGGGCGTTTAAACGGTATATTTTTCCGATTTTTACCGTTTTTCCACCCCCATAGATCGCGATTTTCCATTGAGGGGGGGGGGGGACTTTTCCTGTATTTTATTGTATATTTTAGCGATGAACCCAGGGAGGTAGAGATCTGGAGAGAAACGTTGAATGGCACTCAGCTTGAAAAGTGACATCCTTCATGTATGGAAATAGGGGGCGCTAGGTTAGATCGGCTCCCCTCTAGAGTATTTCAGCGTGACGTCACTGAAACTTCACTGAATTGTTTTTTGGTCGACTCGGATATTCAGGGGTACAGAGTTACTTTTTCAGCCAGTCACCGTTCTTACAAGAACAAATGTTTGACCAAAAAAAAATTGGTTGCTAAGTGTTGCTAAGGTATGACATAATAATAATGACGTAGGTGAAAAGGCTCAACACTGTTTGGTACTTTAGAAAAATATTTTATGAAACAAAACGATTTTAATTTTTGTAAAAGTTGTATTTATGTCACAAACGCGTATGCACCGTATGATAAACACCTGGCAGCCACACGAGGGCGCCACTACCGATCGACTCCCATGTTTATCTTTTTCCGAAGGTTAAAAATGCCATTTCGTTGTATGGACGTTTCTCTCCAGGTCTCTACCTCCCTGGATGAACCACATATAAGGCCGCATTCGTAAACGACAAACCAGGAACACTATAGCTACGAGTTTCCAACTAAAGTATTCGTAAACGAAACTGAGTGCATTTAGTTTATAAATTAGAGCGTTTGCAATCAAAACTGAGGGCGAATAGTTTCAAACTAAGTAAACTTAGCACGGAGTTGGTTTATCCAGTTTGCAGAGAAGATTTACTTGATGCACTTTCTTGTTGTAATGAAAAGGCGTCTGAGTTTCAAGTATTTTACGTCTGCTGAAGCAGCAATTATTATTTCTTCGAGGAACCCTCGACCTTTTCAGTCCCATTTTATTTAGAGTAAAAATGTTAATCATTCGCCTGACAAAATTAGCTATTGTAAAGGATAATTACTGCATATTGACGTCATACCTAGCAAGCTATTTCCAGATTTATAAGTTTATTTTTTTTTTAAATAAAATGATTTCCTCGCGGATGTTCACAGTGAAATGAAATTGTTTGAATGGTAAAAGCCTCCTCACTTTCCCAGAAGAGCATGAAATTTGATTTTAATATATATAACAAAAACTAGATGTTACAACCCATGCGAAATTTCAACACAATTTGTCTAATTGATTTTGAGTTATGAGAGTTATATATTTGTTTTTGGCGACAAATTTGGCGGCATTTCAGCAAAACTCGCAACTCTGTCGACATTTTTGATCACGTCCCAAATAATAACAGTTCACATACTTTTAATGTATTGTAGGTGTTCGTTGTTTTTAATGGATTGAAGGTGTCCATAGACCTTACTGTCTTGTAAATAAACTATCCTGTGATCTTGTAATAAACTATCCAGTCTATTGCAATCGAAAAGGGAGATACACAATTAGATGTTGAAATAATATAAATGCATGTGCGGATAAGTTATGCGAGTTACGTTTATACGTTCGTGCAGACGTCATCACAAACACGGTCAAAATGGATACGTGGTCAAGAAAAATATATCGTGCATGCATGAATACGTATGTACATTGTCTTACGTTCATCAATACTGTTGCAGAAATACTCTGCTTGTTTCTGGGTTCGTCGTCCTAAAGTCCAGTTGGTGTAGAAAGTTCTAGTAAAAAGTCCACTTGTCAGGATGGAACACAAACTTTATTGCTTCTAGAACTTCGTCGAGCAATAAGCTGTACAAAATCCACAAGCACAATCAAACAGTAATGTGCTTCTAACAGTCTGCTTAGATCTGAAGCTCTCACAAATGCTGTATTTCTCACAGGAAATAAAACACTTTCACAGGCAAAAACTCAGTGAAAATATATAAGAAATAACACTAACAATCTCTCAAGACTCAGCAATCAAGAATTTACACTCAGCACTTTAAAAACAGCTTCGAAAAGCAAGCCAAAACACGGCTACTATCGCAGAGCAAAACGCCAAATACATCGGCAGCTCTATCAGCACTCGACAGGAGATCACTCCACACACTGCGGGAGCTAACTCATACACTGAACTGGGGCCGATGAAACACGCCTGTATTTACAGGGGAGGCAGAAGCTGAGGGCAGCTTCCAGAAAAGTCTATTTCTCGAAGATTCAACATAAGGCGGGAATTTTGATTACGTCATAGAAGAGAAATGTTAGGTTTTTATGTGATTTTAATGCAGCAAAAGCAGCTTTACAGGCCCCATAGGGAAAATCGCGCCAAATGACCAAAATGTCGCCAAGCTTGGCGACTTTTGGCGAAATATCGCCAAATTTGGCGCCAAAATTAAGTCCCCAAAGGTGAAGTTATCGAAGGGCTAGGACCAATATTTTTCGAGATTTCTAGAAACCCCATATATGTGAATGGGAAACCGAAACCTCCGTATCTCCGGTTCTAGTTGACAGATTTTGATGCTACAAAAAGCAAAGTTTAACTATTTGAAACGTAGAATACGAATTTCGAACTATTTTAAGCCCCAGAACAGCGGGTTGCCCCGAAAATTCGTAACACTACAACTTTGAAATGTTAAGCAGTAACTTAACAAAGTTAATTTTAAAAATGAACAAAATAATCTCTTTGTTTTGCAAAATCTGAATACCGAATTTTTTTGCTATCACACGATTCTTTACTTCGTGCAAGGATGTAAAAATCCATGTTTTAAACATTTACAATTGAAAGTTTGTCATGATCAATCCCTTTCGAAAGATTTTCCTGTCTCGTAATTCTTAACTGACTGTAATTCTCATATTCGCACAATAGTTTTCAGCTGGATATTATTTCGTTGGAAAATGCTTCATAATCACAAAGCGTTTACGCGCTTTTCTGCATGATTTCTCATACTCAATCACTACACTGAGCATAAAACATATGCAATCCTTTTAATCCAAACAAACTGGTTACAGATTACAGAAAGCAAACGATCGACAGAGGGGTTTCTTTACCACTACCTGGTTAACCTAAAAATCCTTGCTGCAGGGAAAAAGAGACAATTTTTAGGGACATTCGAACAAATGGCAACCAAAAAAAGGATCCTCATATTCCCCAATGTAAATATCCCAGAAACAAAATCCCTACCCCACTGGGCGGAAACCTGTTCATCTTTATTAGGAAACTAGCTGCGTGCCCGTTCTTCGCACGGTAGGAAACGAAAATTTTCCTTACACGTGTAATTCGAAATTATTCGTGATGTGGAATTTAAAAAAAAAAAAAGAGCAAAATTATTTGACTCTTAATGTAAAGTTTGTGTCATGAGTACTAACCTGATCATTGCAGTATAATGACTCAAAAAACTACGTCAGTGTCATTCACTATCAAAAAAGTGGAAAGCTTAATGGTTTGCAGAGAACTCCTGGCTTTCAAAATGTCTTATTTCTACATCATACTGTTTTCTAGGCTCAAGTTGTAGCATTAAATACCTAAGACACTACATGAAATGGAGCACCATTTATTTCTTTCCGAACATGTACCATATAAGGAAAGTATTGTAATCATGAAAAAATTCGACTTCGAGATTTTAGTGTATTTACACGTTTTGAGTTTCATTTATGCTATTTTCAAGAGATGTTTTTAAAATAGCTGCGCACCCGCTCTTCATACGGGAAGAAGCGAATATTTTACTACTAAAATCATATCTGCATGTGACAAAACAGAATTTCATTTTTAAAAAAGTTCAAGTAATCTCTACTGTTGAAATTACTGCGGGATATATTAACGCTAATTAGAATTACTTTTCGTTTAGTTGGTTGTAAGACAACCGTTGAAAAAGGATAAACACTTTTAATTTCATGAAATATTTATTAACGTGGTACATTGCGATTTATTCATATTATCTTTACAAATCTAATAATACTACCTATTACGTGCATTAATACTATCTATACTCGCTTCTCCCTCTTCAAGGCTCCCTTAGCTTAGATTATTTGGCCTCAATGGGATCTTTTGATCCTCTGGCGATTCTTTGCAATTTACGCATTAGCATAAATAATAATCATTTCACATAATGGTTGCCATTAAGGAAACTCTCCATATGTATTTAATTTATACATAGTTTTATAAGATTGGCGTATTTAGCGCCGCAAACCATTCCATCTTACTGTGAGGAGAAAATATCCAAGGGGTGCCATTTTAAATATCCATGTATCTAATATAGCGATATCTTTTATATCCTGCATAGTCCTGTCTCCTGAAAAACATCAAACTGTGTAATCTCGAGGAGCTACTTATTCCCATTTTAATTGTGACAGGGCGTTAGAATTGCAGAGTTTACAAATTTCACACATTTTTTTTAAATTTATGACGTCACTGTTTGACTGCCGTAAAGGATACCCCGGTAGATTGAGGGAGTTAATTTCGATATTTCGCATAATTGTTTTCAAACGGTATCATTAAAACTTTGCGTTGGACCTTTATGGAGGAACGTAATTCAACGTAATTAAATGCCAAAAATAAAAATAGTAAATAGAAAAATTTTAATATATCGCGCTTTGAAACGAACTTTGTAACTTTTAAAATGAAGATTTTCAGCGCCGTGAAAACATTTCAATTTTTAAATAAGCACCGGATTAAAATACCACTTCTAATAATAATAATCGTGAATTTCTTAGTTTATTTCTACAGTAAATTTTAATCAAAATATCGTCTTCCTGTGTTGAAAATAGAGCTGGAATAAATGAGTTAAAATTATGGCGTAAACTTTACGTATCTTAAAGCATTTGACGTCATAGATCCTCACTTGCGAATTGAAATTCTGATATCCCATTTAAAAACTCGATTGGTTGAAAAAACCCTTTTTTCTAATCCTTTCTGTGGCAACAACCGTGCCGTGATCGCAATGTAATGAATGGCGTAAGATCGCGTTGATGCTATTAAATTCTAAACATTAGGATGCATTAAAATTCGTAAAAAATCATCTAATTTACATAATTTTTTCGTTTTTATTTTAAAAGAGGGAGAAAAGAATGTTTCACGATTTGTCAAAATATCTAAAAGTTATGACGGATAGAATTCAAGATGCGACAGTTTTAAAATTATTTTACGAAAAAAAATCGCGAAGCAGATGTTTAGTAAAAAAATTCCTAAAAATCGGTAAATCATGTTACGTATTCAGAACAAACTGTTTTTAAAAGAAAATTTTCTCCTCTATCCGATGATACAAATGCCGTTTTGCTGCGAGCGTAATTTCCGCCGTCATTACAATTTAGGTGAGAAAAAATGCCAAAAATCGCATAAAACATAAAATTAAAAAAAATCTAGGTCGAATTTTGAAAAAATCGCTTCGAGGTGCACAACTACATATTTACATCTTCCCGAGTACCAAATTTGGTGTTTCTAGGTGTAGCCGTTTGTCCGTAACGCTGCCGACAGACACACACACACACAGACACACAGACACCTTCTTTTATAATAAGTAGAGAAGTAGCAATGGAATACGATTGCTAATTCCTTTCAAATATGTATTTATAGAGGAAGTTAGAATTTGTAAAATTTTCAGTAGGAACTGGTAGCGTATTCGGGTTTTGCTGTTTCTTTGGATCAGAACTGATTTGCAATTGCAATGCTCTATCTTGATTATCCGAACCGGATTGTTTTTAGTTTCTGAAAGCCATATGTTGCGTTTATAAAAACTCCTTTTGTTACCCGCCCCGAACTATTTATGAATGCAAAATTTCTTTTCTAAAGTCACACTATTCAGGAACCATTCTAAAAATCGTCTGCTGACAAATTATAATAGATTGCGTTAAAAAACTCTTCCTACACTGCATAAGATAAAATACTGAAAATATTTACGAAACTTCACGTATAAATAAGATTTCTTCTGTCGCAGAATCGACGGACTGTAGGTTTCTGGTGTTCCGAAGTGGATTTTCCGGCACGGTAACAAATCTGAAATGGCTAACTGATTTCGAATTCGACACCAGAAGATTTTTAAAGGCAGCCATGAAAATATTTGGTTTTCTCCAGAGTAGGCAGTTAATTGTAGTTCACTAGTTGGGAGACTGGAAGATGTGGGGATTTTTCTTTAAGATTAGATGCTGCTTAGGGAATATCAGGTCCTTTTTTTGGAGGTCATTTGTTCGATTTTTCAATAATTTTCCCTTTCAGGATTTTTTTTTTTTTTTACTGCAAGGCGCTCTACCTTTGTAATGCAATGGAAAAAGCAAGCAACGAAAATTATGTCAGACGCATTGCTTTTGAAACACATTCTAACTTTTTCCTCTCTAAAGCCACGGTAAAGAAACATCATATTTTACGCATTTTTTATTCAACAATTTCTGATTTCTGAGGAAGTTATTCCGCCATTTGTGTTTTATTTTCCAACACTGCTTCTAGTCTACCATTGGAGTAGTCTAAAGGCAAGACATAAAAATCATGCTACACGCATTCATTTCGAAGCAATTTCCCATTCCACTGATTACATTATTGAAACGGTAATCATTAAATTATATGTGATACGCATTGATTATGAATCGCATTTTTTTCAAACGCAGGTCCACCAGTTCCCACTCCTCTCCGCTATAATTATGGAACATGGTTGCGTAACTATTTATGATTCTAGAAGATGAAAAAAAATCACTTTGCAACCATTGATTTTGAAGCACTCTTCCGTGGGATTGACTAATATTTTTCTTGGATTGGCACTCTACTTTGCACTTGTTAAGATGGGGACATAACGCACTTAAATACGCATTTTAAAGGGACATGCAAAACACTTCCTACATGTTATTGTCTACTGAATTAGTCGTGGTTCATACAAAATTTATAATTATTGTTGAGTTGTATAACTACTTGCTTGCTACTGAACTAGTGAACGTATAAATGATATACTTTTTACAAGGTTACACTAGAGATTTACGGTTGTTAATTTTACGATCTACCGACAGTAATAATGCAACATAACAAAATAAATATTTATTATTGTGACGTATACACGCTCACAGAAGAAAATGATAAATATTTTCAATACCTGGAAATGATGAATATTTCAGTAAAATATTTTCGATACGTTCAGGTCTATTGTTATTAATAGTCAAATAGACAATCTATATAAATAAAATTAGAGTTTTGTCTGTACATTTCTTGGAATTCAAAAATTTTGCGATTTCTATCCGTTTCAAGCACCTGGGAATCCGGTGCGACCCTCAAAAAAAAATTTGTCTGTCTGTCGTTCTGTCGTTCTGTCATTCTGTCCGTGACGCTTTTTTTGTTCAAACATCACGTAAAAACGACAGAAGCGAATGATACGAAATTTGGTGGAATGATAGGTGGTCACTCAACTTAAAACATAGGCGTTGAATTTTTAAAAAATCTTGATTGGATTTTGAGATTTTGCGAAAATCCTTTCAAACTGCGTAAATTTGTGTTCGAGCATCACGTAAAAACGACTGAAGCGATTGAAATGAAATTTCGTATCATTATTGGTGGTCACTCAACTTAAAACATAGGCGCCGATTTAAAAAAATCTTGATTAGATTTTGAGATTTCGCGAAAATCGTTTTAAACTGCGAAAATTCGTGTTCGAGCAACACGTAAAAACTACAGAAGCGATTGAAATGAAATTTGGTATCATCATTGGTTGTCACTCAACTTAAACATTAGGCAGTGTATTTAAAAAAAATCTTGATTAGATTTTGAGATTTTGCGAAAATTGTTTCAAACTGCGTAAATTTGTGTTCGAGCATAAAGTAAAAACGACTGAAGCGATTGAAATGAAATTTGGTATCATGATAGGTGGTCACTCAACTTAAAACATTCCCGTCGATTTTTTTAAAAATCTTGATTAGATTTTGAGATTTTGCGAAAATCGTTTCAAACTGCGTAAATTTGTGTTCGCACATCGCGTAATAACTGCAAAGGTGAAAAAATAATATTTGGTGAAATGATAGGTGGTCACTCACCTTAAACTATAAACATCTAATTAAAAAAAATCGATAAGATTTCGAGATTTTGCGGAAATCCTTTAAAACTGGGGGAATCTTTGTTCACGCATTACGTAATAATGACTAGAGCGAATGATATGAAATTGGGTCACATGATAAATGGTTGCTCAACATTAACTATAGGTGTCCAAATTTTTACACATTTTTATTAGATTTTGAGATTTTGGGAAAATTCTCTCAAAATACGTTTATATTTCTTCGAGCATCACGTAATAACGACTAATACGAAATTTGGTGATATGATAGGTAGTTGCTAATCTTAGGCGATGAATTTTTAAAATATTTTGATTACATTTTGAGATTTTGCGAAAATCGTTTTAAAATGCTGAAATTTTGTTCCAGCATCACGAAATAAAGACTGCAGGGAATGAAACGAAATTGGGTGACATGATAGGTTGTCACTCAACTTAAATTCTATGCTTCCAATTTTTCAAAAATATTGATTAGATTGAAATTTTGCGAAAATTATTTCAATATGCGTAAATATTCGTTCACGCATCACATAATTACGACTAAAGCGAATGAAATGATATTACTTAGTGACTCTCTAACCTGTAATATTTTAACAATACATAAAAATTATAACTTCGCTTTCTTTACTTTGGCAACATACTACATCCATTCTGTGTACTCCTGCAATGCTGACGAAAGTTCTTGCTTTTAGGAAATTTGCATTCAGTACTAACCCGTCAAAATATTTAATACTGAAGTTATAATTACGCAATTGCTCTTAAAAATGCTAAACGCAAAATTAATATGGGACTGCACAAAAGACTGCCGACATGCTAAATTTACGGCCTGTAGGCGGTAGTAGTGGAACATAACAAATTAAATATTTAATATCGAGGTACATAACTACATGCTCGCCATCGACGTAAAGTTAATATACATTTTACAGGGACACACTAAATATTTTCGATACGTTACGGTCTTTTGGTGGTAATTGCGGGACATAAGAAAATACGTTTAATCTCGGGGTGTATAACTACATGCTTGCCATTTAAAATGGTAAACCGCAAAATTAATCAACTTTTTACAGGGACATACAAAATGCATTCGATGTGCGATATGTTACGGTATATTGGTGGTAATCGTAAGAACGTTTTATGCATATGTACAAGGTGTCACAAAAAGGTGCTAACGACCCTTAATTCTTTATCTGTTAAAGATAAATGGACAATGTAAACTGGAAAAATGTTCAAAATAAGGTCGTAAATAAGTCTCCATCAAGGAAAAATTCTTTTCATTAATTTTCAAAAAGTTACACTTTTTAAATTTGCATACGACCCTCGTATAAAAAAAAAAAAAATCCCCCTATGAGTAAAATGTTCCTCATGAACTGTTGAGGATGCTTACAAATTTTGAGAATTATATTCTAAAAAGTGTCAGAGGTACGCAGATAAATATAAGCTGACTTAAATCACTTTTCAATGGCTCTCGAAGGAAAAAAAATCACGTCGAGTGATTGCATTTCAGGGACCATTCAGAAATTACGAAATGAAGCTTATTTTTTTCACTCTAGAAATAAACTTTCATATTCAAAATCATGTACAGGCCCCTGATCATCCTTTTTTAATATCGCTGAGGCATTTTATGATGAAAGGCTGAAATTTTATATATCATCTCATGAGTTTATCGGGCACATTTTCCTAATCGGGAATTTTTTTTTTGTATGGGGGTCATATATGTATTTAAATTTTGCAATTTTTAAAAAAATTAACGAGAGCAAGTTTTTCTCAACATAGTCGTTTTACGACCTTATTTTGAACATTTTTTGATTTTACATTCTCCACTTATCTCCAAAAAATTGAAAGAAAAGTCACTAATACCAAAATAAAAAAAATTACCAGCAGTCAAAAGCCACTAACCTTAACCAGCAATCTTTTAAATCAGCATCATTAACACCAGAAGCAGATATGAACATGAGCCATTCCAGGAAGCAACGATGGATACATAAAAATTGCTTTTACTCATAAGATGATTGACACCAACTTTTTGCATAATTACTGTACAGAAAATGTGCTCAAGGAAGTTTAGTAAAAAGTTTAGTTTAAAAGGCTTCCAGTAGGTGATGTTTTGCATGGGAAAAAAGTTGATTTCAGATCAACAAACACGCACATCAGCAAATAAATGTTTAAAAACTATTGATTGAATATGAAGTTGTTTATTTTAGGTGGACGATGATTAACCCTTTAAGACGCAGTGATCCCGCTCTGGGAACACCAAACTCTGACGTTTAGACTGCTGCCAGTCACGAAGAATAGATTTGATTTCTATAAAAATAGTTGCGGGTGACATAGCTCCACGAGAATCTTTTACTTTTTAGCACGCCATTTCCCGTAAAAAAATGGTCACGAATATTTTTAACAGCACTGACATCTGCTGAAAAATGAAAGAATGCGAGAACGGCTGGATAGATTGCCCAATGCTGAAAAAAGGGCAGCCGTTGCCATCGCTCGACTTAACTACCAGCAAGATGGCGGACGATCGAAATAACGTTCATCGCGTGCCACAGATCTAGAGACCGGTTTTTGACGCAGCTGGCTGTGCCGGGCACAGCCGTCAAAAAAGGGTCTCTAGATCTGTGGCACGCGATGAACGTTCCGATCGTCCGCCATCTTGCTGGTAGTTAAGTCGAGCGATGGCAACGGCTGTCCTTTTTTCAGCATTGGGAAAGGGTTGCACCTCAAAGGGTTAAATATATTAAGTGTATACACGCTTTCGTCAAACGTTCTTTTGTAGAGCTCGTTGCAATTGCCTTCACTAGGGTCTTTGAATTCTAGTTTAGCGATATTCTGCTATTTGAAATGAAACAAAACTGATATATGTTGTTAAGGATTACAAGATAAAGCTTTCCATCGAAAATAGTGTCTGTATAGTTAAATAGTTCTGTGGTGGTTTTAAATTTTGTTATGATTAAAATTTGATGAATACTAAGGCCAAAGATGATCGTACGGTGGGATTGTGCCGCGCATAACCTACCTGGCAAGTACTCCTAGGATTACACTGAAAAAAGGAAAATGATTGAAATACACCTAAACACTAAAAAAAACTAAAGACTATATGAACTGCAAATAAATTCCATTTATTCTTAGGCATTCCAATAATATTAATTAAAAGGCGATATTGAAATAATTTTAGTATAACAAAGTATCTGGGGAGATGTGGTTTTGGAGGATAAGGGGTATCCACAAAAGGTTCGAAACACCATTAGGAAATAAATAGTTTGGATATTCACCATTATGATGAGGCAGCCATCTTTACGCAGGGCACGATCGACGCGTGCACTATTGGGACCGCTTTTTTTTTCTCTTAGGTCATCACCAAGCAACACTCCTTTAGCATTCTCTGCCGACACCGATTTTTTTTTAACACAACTTCATCACACTGCTTCGACGCACACTGATTCGAAGCACTTTTTCTAACTCTCTTCTCACACACCTTTTTTTTTTCTTTTTTTTTGAAGCACACTCGTCCTCTCTTCTTTTTTTTCTCCCACGGGGCTGTTTCTTTTTTACCCCCTCTTACATCATTGGCTGGAGTTTTTGATTTGCTCGCATCGGGGAATTAATGCATCCCCTCGTCGAATCCCGGACATGTAGGTGGGACATCGGGGTAATATACCCCACCAAATTTGCATATCATTTTCGGAACTGCCATAAATATTTTAACGTTGACAGTTCATTGTGCTATAGTGTCCTGACTGTCCATTGCCTGGCGCCTCTTGTAATTTATTGTCCACCTGTGTGGTCTTCCCATGGAAACAGTATCAAAATTATCTTTTACTGCTCCTTTCGCTCCACCACAAGTTCTTCCACAAGAGCACTCAAAATAATTCTAATACAATACGGTCAATGGCAATTTAGAGACAGGCATCTATTTACAGCATATAATACTGTAAACTACAATATAATTAGCTAATAATCCACACTCTAATTAGCTAATAATCCACTTTTTTTGACGCAGCTGGCTGTGCCCGGCACAGCCAGCTGCGTCAAAAAAGGGGTCTCTAGATCTGTGGCACGCGATGAACGTTTCGATCGTCCGCCATCTTGCTGGTAGTTAAGTCGAGCAATGGCAACAGTAGCCCTTTTTTCAGCATTGGGAAAGGGTTGCGCCTCAAAGGGTTAATATTCAAAACCCAACGGAATTTTTCTCTCTCTGCTTCACTATGAATAAGGGATATGACTGAAGCTCATAACTCATCTTCTGTGTACTAAACATTCTTCGTTCACTGAACTTGCCTTCGGTTAAGCATACAAATGACTCAGTTTGTTGCTTGGCTAATAATTCATGAGAATTTAAAAAAGTGTTTGACATCCACTTTAAAGACATGAATAAAAAAAAAAAAAGATCAACAAATATTTTGTTTTTCAACCAACTTCAAATTTTGCACAGCTTTGATATTTAGCATCAGTGGCGACTTTACATTCTCGGGTGATTATTTGGCGGTTTACGCACGCGCACAATGGATAATCATTTTCCATTTATGGCTACCATTAAAACAGTTTTCTGTACAGGGTGAATCTAAACTCTTGGACAAAACTTTAAGAGGTGATAGGGCGCACAATAAGGAATCAGAATCACATAGCAATGTGGGGCCGGCAACATCGTCTTCATGTAGCTGTGAATAATCACTTTGGAAAAAGTGCTGAAACGACAGTGCACTTTCCGACCATTGTTCGTCAGAAACTAATGTATTTTTCTCCGAAAACAGAAGACTAAAATTCATAGTTTAAAAATTGTATTTTATTTCACGGATGAATTTTTTGGAGACGAGCCTATTGTTTGTGAAACTTGGTTAAGAAGTTTGACGAACACTTCAATACTTTTCACAAAGTGATTTTTACCAGGTAAGTGAAAACTGCGTTTTTGACCCCACATCGCTATGTGATTCTGATTCCTATTTATGTGCCCTATCTCCCCTTAAAGTTTTGCTCCACGAGTTTAGATTCACCCTGTATATTCTCATACATAGTCCTTTGTAGATTGGAGTACCTAACACCTGAAATATTTCAGGCAGCTGTGGTGTCGAATATCCAATCTGCGGCCAAATTATTTCTCCCCAACGGAAAGCTATTCCCAATGTGAAACAGTTGGATTTGGCAATTTCTCGCCAAATATAGAAATCACCGAGCTGGATTCAGCTTCGGAAAATTATTTTTTGGCACCAAACTTGGAGGTAAATCGCCCCAATTGGATACTTGATGACTTTTGGCACACTGTCGCCATTGGCAACAATCTAGCCAATGGTTTAAAAACATCGTTTTCTCCGATTTTCATAGTGATAATATCATCAGAACATGACCAAATCACTATGGGACCACCCTCAACAATTCTCTTTCGAATAAAAAAAATCTGGAGTGACTCCACTCGACTTTCCGAACACTTACGATTAAGATCATTACCAAGTACTTAAATAAATTTTAATCGATGAATAATTCAAACATATATACCAAATTGAAACAAATTCGAATGCACCGTTTAAACGCTTGCACACTTTCAAGAATTTCTCCCCATATGCCATTATGCCATAACATTAAAGAAAGATTTGTCGTAGCCCTGTAGGAGAACTATAAGTCCTATACACACCAAAATCAATACCGGTCTTAGGATGGTGGTTTATAACATGTATACCGAATTTGAGCTCAATCGAATGTATCCTTTAAACGGTAGCGCACTTTCAAGAAATTCCCTCCATAGGCCATAATGTAAAAGAAATCTTTGTCGTAGCCCTGTAGGAGAACTATAAGTCCTATACACACCAAAATCAATACCGGTCTTAGGATGGTGGTTTATAACATGTATACCGAATTTGAGCTCAATCGAATGTATCCTTTAAACGGTAGCGCACTTTCAAGAAATTCCCTCCATAGGCCATAATGTAAAAGAAATCTTTGTCGTAGCCCTGTAGAAAAACTATAAGTCCTATACACACCAAAATCAATACCGGTCTTGCAACGGTGGTTTAGAACATGTATACCCAATTTGAGCTCAATCGAATCTACCGTTTAAACGCTAGCGCACTTTCAAGAAATTCCCCCCATAGGCCATAATGTAAAAGAAATCTTTGTCGTAGCCCTGTAGAAAACCTATAAGTCCTATACACACCAAAATCAATACCGGTCTTGCGACGGTGGTTTATGACATATATATCCAATTTGAGCTCAATCGAATGCTCCGTTCAGGAGCTATCGTGTTCACTCACATACACACAAACACACATACACACACACACACATACACACACACACACATACACACATACATACATACATCTCGTAAAAATAGCATAAATGGATTCAGATTCCCTCAAAACGTGTAAAAACACCAAAATCTCGAAGTCGAATTTTTTCATGATTACAATACTTTCCTTACATGGTACATGTTCGGAAAGTAAAAATCTGGAGTGACTCCACTCGACTTTCCGAACACTTACGATATAAGATCATTACCAAGCATTTAATTAAATTTTAATCGATGAATAACTCAAACATATATACCAAACTGAAGCTCGATCGAATGTACCGTTTAAACGCTAGCGCACTTTCAAGAATTTCTCCCCATAGGCCATAATGTAAAAGAAATCTTTGTCGTAGCCCTGTAGAAAAACTATAAGTCCTATAAACATCAAAATCAATACCGGTCTTACAATGGTGGTTTATAACATGTATACCCAATTTGAGCTCAATCGAATGTACCGTTTAAACGCTAGCGCACTTTCCAAAATTTTCCTCCATAGGCCATAATGTAAAAGAAATCTTTGTCGTAGCCCTGTAGAAAAACTGTAAGTCCTATACACACCAAAATCAATACCGGTCTTGCGACGGTGGTTTATAACATATATACCCAATTTGAGCTCAATCGCATCCCTGTTCAGGAGCTATCGTGTTCACTCACATACACACAAACACACATACACACACACATACACACATACACACATACATCTCGTAAAAATAGCATAAATGAATTCAGAAGACCTCAAAACGTGTCAATACACCAAAATCTCGATTCGAATTTTTTCATGATTACAATACTTTCCTTACATGGTACATGTTCGGAAAGTAAAAAGAATCATTCAAATCAGTCCACGTGGTAAAAAAGTTATCGCTCCACATGCATAAAATACTATATCGCGTTGAACACATACCTTCTCCTTTTTTTTGAAGTCGGTAAAAAAACTAATTTTTTTAGGGTGTCACAAAAATAGCATGTCATAATAATTTGTAGCAAAACGCATTCTATTTTTAAGAAAATATTAATGCTATTATTTTATTACAAAATGCAAAAGTGGGAAGTTTGCGTAGAATACAGTGATGTGGATTATACCACTCTTTTAATTATTACTAATTTACTGTCCAGTTCTAAATTAACGTTAAAATTGTTAAACATTGAATATGGTTAAAAATAGGTTAAAATGCTTTAAATCGTATTAAAATTTCTAATTTTCCTGCTCAAGCTTTTTTCTTATGTTGTAAGTTATTGGACTTTGACTTTCGCTTTTCATACCATAAGCGTTCCTGTCTGTTAATTGTTTTAAAAGCATCTGCTCTTGTTTATTTCTTAACCCTTTGAGGCGCAACCCTTTCCCAATGCTGAAAAAAGGGCAGCCGTTGCCATTGCTCGACTTAAATACCAGCAAGATGGTGGACGATCGAAACGTTCATTGCGTGCCACAGATCTAAGAGACCCTTTTTTGACGCAGCTGGCTATGCGGCACAGCCCTTTTTTCAGCATTGGGCAATCTCTCCAGCTGTTCTCCCAGTCTTCCATTTTTCAGCAGATGTCAGTGCTGTTGAAAATAATCGTGACCATTTTTTACGGGAAATGACGTGCTGAAAAGTAAAGGATTCTCGTGGGAGCTATGTCACCCGCAACTATTTTTATAGAAATCAAATGTATTCTTCGTGACTGGCAACAGTCAAAACGTCAGAGTTTGGTGTTCCCAGAGCGGGAACACTGCGCGTTAAAGGGTTAAGCTTTATCGCTTAGGTAACAAAGGTGTCAGTATTCCCATACCCTTCTCGGGTCGATTTATCTGCTTCCCTAGAATCTTAAGTGTTCTAGGAAACAATTAGAACGTATACGGGGTGGGGTAGGGAAATACGTGACTTTTACATTATTTTGTGCAGAAGTTCCTTAATGTATCATCCCGTATTCGACATAGGACCGGATAATAGAAAGAGAAACAGAGAGACGTGAGAAACAGAGCCGCATGCAGGAGTTCAGCAATCCTAGGCACTGTTGCCATCGGCACCTCTCAACAATTTCATCCCCTCCTCTTTCCCCCTTTTCACTTCTTTTTCAATAAGTTAAAAATGTAACTTAACTCAATTAAACTTAATTACTGAAACAATAATTCATGACAGTTAAATACGTACTATTTACTATTAGATGCTACAAGCAATGTACAAAAAATGTTAAATGGGAAAGATGTTTTTAATTATTTTTAGTTTTCACACGCTATAAGATAATATAAAAGAGGGTATTCCAATCCTGCAATGCATGGTGGGAAATGTGCCAGGGTAGAGCCGAGGGTAGCGCCGCCTCGAGTGTGTCAGACACACTAGCCGGCAATGTTATTGCCGGCTAGGTGGCGATACCGATTGACACATTTCCCATCATGCATTGCAGGTTTGGAATACGTACTCGTGGTGGCGCTACCGCTTGACACATTTCCCATCATGCATTGCAGGATTGGAATACCTTCTTTTATATTATCTTAACACGCTAGTGTTTGTTGTTGTTGCTAATGCCCTCTGGCAACAGCGGGGCCGTGTCAGATCTCCCATATAGGCAGGCGATGGGCGGAAGGGGCGGCTTCGATTTTAATGAGCCCCATTGGGATGATTTCCGACTCAGATCGTGGTCCCCTAATTTTGAACCCATTCCAGAGGAGGGACCAACCCCCTTGAAATTGGCACCCCCCGTTTAACAACTGGGAATACATTGAGCCACGGCGGATTTTATGTGCACCAGCTCCCATTAGCGTACACGGTCCCACAGCAGCCGAGCCGACAGGAAGTTGACCCTCCAAAGCAATGGCCAAGCCGGATGCTGCTTCACTTGCCGTGTTCTTCTGGGAACGGAGTTTAGCGCCAGACCACTGCGGGACACACGCTAGTATTTAAACCTTTAAAGCGCAACCGTTTTCCAATGCTGAAAAAAGGGCAGCCGTTGCCATTGCTCTGTTTAACTACCAGCAACCTGTCGGTCGATCGAATCGTTCATCGCGTGCCACCGATCACACAGACGCAGCGTCAAGAAATGGTCTCAAAATCTGTTGCACGTGACGAACGATTCGATCGGCCGACATCCTTTTCGTAGTTAAATAGAGCGATGACAGTGGATGCCCTTTTTTCAGCATTGGGCAATCTGTCCAGTTGTTCTTCTATATCAATGTACTTCCAATTTTCAGCAGATGCCAGTGCTGTTAAAAGTAATCCTGACAATTTTACAAATAATCGACTATTTTTTACGAGAAATGTTGTGCTAAAAAGTGAAGGATTCTCGTGTAACTATGTCGCCTTCAAGTACTTTTACAGAAATCAAATTTTTCCTTCGCGACTGACAACAGTCAAAACGTCAGTTTGTGTCCTCATGGCGAGGACACCACACTTTAAAGGGTTAACTTATTAGAGTAGTAAAAAGATATCTAATTAAAAAACATAATTACTTTTTGGCCTAAATGGAAATACGGTTCTCATGAGAGACAAGCTATTTCCTTAAGGATTAAAATTCCAGAATCTGTAAATTACTTTCCGAACATGTACCATGTAAGGAAAGTATTGTAATCATGAAAAAATTCGACTTCGAGATTTTGGTGTATTGACACGTTTTGAGGTCTTCTGAATTCATTCATGCTATTTTTACGAGATGTATGTATGTATGTATGTATGTGTGTGTGCGTGTATGTGAGTGAACACGATAGCGTCTAAACTGGGCATTCGATTGAGCTCAAATTGGTTATATCGGTTATAAACCACCGTCGCAAGACGGGTATTGATTTGGTTGTGTATAGGACTATAGTTTTTCTACAGGGCTACGACAAAGATTTCTTTTACATTATGGCCTATGGGGGGAAATTCTTGAAATGTGCACTAGCGTTTAAACTGGGACATTCGATTGAGCTCAAATTGGGTATATGGGTTATAAACCACCATCGTACGACCGGTATTGATTTTGGTGTGTATAGGACTTATAGTTTCTCTATAGGGCTACGACAAACATTTCTTTTACATTATGGCGTATGGGGAGAAATTCTTGAAAGTGAGCTAGCGTTTTAACGGCGCATTCGATTGAGCTTCAATTTGGTATACATGTTTGAATTATTTATCGATTAAAATTTATTTAAATGCTTGGTAATGATCTTAATCGTAAGTGTTTCGAAAGTCGAGTGGAATCACTCCAGATTTTTTTATCGCCGAAACACTATTTTCAAAAAAAAAATAAAATAGTTCAATCCAACTAAATGTTCATTCACGAAAAAAAAAAAAAAAAATTCTCTGACAGAAATATTTCATTCTCCAGCCATCCTCGTATATTCTTTCAGAAACAATAATCTTTAACTCTCTTAAATCATTTCTTGATGTCCTATACCGAAAATTCCCCCCAACTCCCCCCCCCCCAGACTTGGGCTGAGAAATCAGGGAGAAAAAAATTAAAAGATTGTAGACCTTTCTAAAGGGTTTTACGAACGCACCCCTTATTCGGGAAAACAGGATTTCCCCGGGATAAACGTCAGCAGCGACATTTGTCTTAAGTCTAGCCCAAAGTGTCATATAAAATAAAGTTTTTTCTGTCATATCTTTCTACAGCTCCCTCGAGCCATATGGACGAAAAAAGATGATTACCCCCGCTTTTTCTTTGATATTTTTCCAAGTTCGCAGACATATTGGCGAAAGGAAGAATGTGAAAGGAGGTTACCCCCCAATTTTTGTATTTTTTTTTCCCAGTTACATTTTTAGTTTTCTTAAATTTTATTTTATTTTTAAAAACATGAAAATAAAATAGCTTGAGTTTTTAAACCATTTTGTGAACGACTTAGCAGAGGCGCTTTTTTTATTCCAAGTTCGCAGACATTTTGGCGACAGAAAGAATATAAGGAAATTATTCCAAGTTTTATTACTATTTTTGCCATTTAAAATTTTTATTTTATTAGAAAATGAAAGTAAGAAGTTTAAAGTTTTGAATCCATTCTGTAAACGTCTCTCCAGTGATACGCTTTTTTATGCATTAGATTTTGTATTCATTGTATCAAGAAAGGCATAAGAGAGTATTTAGTTTATCTAATAATATATTTTAAAAGAAATTTTTAAGTAATCTGATGTGGACGTCACATGTACCCCTTCTACGCCTATTACATCATAAATATTTTCGGTGCGGTTCATCTAAACTTATTAAAAGCGATACAATTATTTATGCTGCAATATTACTAAGGTTTATAACGATTTCTAGCCGAATATTTGATATATTGCCAAGCTGGGTTCAGTTTGAAAGATTAATTTTTGGCACTTAATTTGGCGATATTTCGCCAAAAGCTGGTAAGCTTGCCACAGTTCTAGAGATTTGGGGCCGGTAAGCTTGCCACAGTTCTACAGATTTGCCACAGTTCTAGAGATTTAGACGAAATAGTGATTGACCACAGACTTTTAAGGCATGGAAAGTATCCATAGACCTTAATGTATTGAAAAACTTTTGCGTGAGCCTGTAAATAAATTACGCAGTCACAAGTGTTATTTTCAGCACTTGTAACATCCCGCGCTTAAACGAGGGTCCCTCATTTAAACTTAGGTAAAATCCCAGACAGCACAGCAAACTTGCATCATACTTGCAGCAAGCTTGATTTATCAAGTCAATAAGCTTGAATTAAGCTTGAAAATTCCAGTCGTGTAAGCTTGATTCAAGCTTGAATCAAGTGTTCTAGTTTACACTTGCCCAGCTTGCATTAAGCTTGACATTTCAAGCTTGAATCAAGCTTGACATTTCAAGCTTAATAAATTTTCGATGTACGCGGTGCGCCCCACATACTTTATTTTTCCGCGCATTTTCCCCCTCTATGCTGTAATTTTAAGCTGTTTCCATCGAGTGTCCGTGGCTAGAATAGAACCCGGGATCTTTCGATTCGTAGCCGAGCGCGTTATCCATTCAGCCACCGGAGCCTTGTGCAGCTATGACTAAAGTTTGAAGTGAATTATTAAGCGGTTTTCTGGCCAGATTGATAAGTGGGCGATATGCTATTTGTTTCTTTTTTTAATTTTTCCATGGGATGCATCAAAATTAAAATAATTTTATGTGTGATTTAGAGACTCTACTAATAGGGAAATAATCATAATATAAACTTAAGAGCAACACATGTTTTAAAACTTTCGCAAACACTCATGAGCAATACTGCCGCTGGCCAAAATCGAGACAAACGACTGATTTTGAAATCAATTTCGTAGTATAATTGTATTTTATTTTGAAGAATTTCCATATTTGGAAATATAGAATGGGTTTACTTACTTAACACAAATTTTGTGTTAAGTAATCTGAAATCAAAGAAACAGATAGTTAAACGTTACTTCGAAATGCTATATCACAGTTGCTAACATAACATGTATGGAATACAAACACTTTAGTCATTTTTGTAAATATTTCTTATAATAACAAATAATTGAAAAACTTTGCTATTTTTAACGCTAAAAATTCTCTTTACAAATGTGGTTAGTTATTTTCCTACATACATTGGTATGCTATATCGATATAGAGCATTTCGAAGAATTAAAAATAAGTTTAAATTAATTTATACAAATGTAAATTTGAATTATTTTCATTGTTCATACTTTATAATTAAAAAAATTATTTAACTTCTGAATTTTTTTTTATCCTTTGTAATTTTATTTTAAAATTACAAAAGTGTAAGATGTAAGATTTTTGGGCCCTAAAATCTGTAGGCCCTGGGCAGTTGCCCCGTTTGCCCTGCCGGTAATATGGCACTGGTAATAAAAAACCCATCCCCGTTAAAACACACCTTTTACGAACTTTCAACAAATTTGAGGACGCTAGACAATTAATGTCCGTTCTCTTTCACAGATGGCGCCATCACCGCACTTTGCAAGTGAAAATCCAGCTTAAGCCAACCTTGCATTGCCTAGCCAAATCTCAAGCTTGATTTAAGCTTATGTGCTGTCTGGGATGGTCACTTTATTTACGAACATGAACAGTATTAAAATTGTGCACGAAAAATAAGTCATTCCCCCAAAATAAGCTCCAAGAGCGGATTAAAGGGGGATCTTCTAACTAACCGCCTCCTCCGACCCCGACAAAATTGCACTAATCCGCCGCTGATAAGCCCTAATTATGTCTTTTAGAGCTTAATCAGTCAAAAATTAATAGAAGACCGGGTCTTATTTTCGAGGAATTTCGAAAATAAGACCCTTTCAATTCCAATCACAATATTTTCGGTACTTTTTGATCGGCCCTAGTGTTATCGGTTTTGTCAGAAAAGCGTCTAAAAATGTGTATTAACTCATCATATTTCCTCCACATAAAGAATACAATTCTTCAGACTCCTGTATATTAATGACTATGTCATTTTATCTCTCACCCCCTTTATTGAAAATTGTACGAAAAATGTGTCCCCAAAAAGCGACATAAAAATGCGACATAATTTTACATATATTTAAATACTATTAGTTCACAACAGCTTTAATCTATTGTTACAATATTTCGTAAGCTGTAGAATATGCATCATATCTTTTTTTCTATAAATAGGTTACAATGATAAAAATCTCAACACAGGATTACCAGGCGAAATACTGGAAAGGTGAGCGATAAAATGACATAGTCAAATAATATCGTTTTAATATGGCAAACATGAAAGTAAAAAATTAGGGGAGTTCAGGGGGTCTCCCCCTAACGAGGCTCGAACAGCCAAGTTTTTTATTGAAGTAAAACTTCTTTAGTCGCGACTAGGGGTAACTCAGATTTTTTTTCTGACGGAAGTAACGCTCAGCAAAGGAAGTGACGTATATGTCATATACTCCACGGCAAGCGCGCCTGAAAAAGAAGACCGCGGAAAATCCTACATTTTCGACCGCTCGCTCCTTTCGCTGACTTCATTGTTGAAAATGCATTATCATTATTATCATTATTTAGTTTTTCTTGAGATGGCAACGTTATCCACAAAATATGTATTTAAATATCTCGTTTTGCCGATGGCAACTAGTTGTAAAATTCTATACTCTCTGAGGAGTTTGTGAAGATTTCCGTTGGGAAATAACTTTTGAATTAAATTGTTTTTAAGAGGTCTAACGTTTATTTTCTTGATTGTGTATCGTTAGATTGTGGCTAGTACTTATTTTCAGACATAGAATTATTACTGCCGTGGTGGTATTTGATGAACATACAAATGCCAAACGCGTTTTAAAATAAACGACTTGGTGCAGTGATTAATATTTGGCGTCCGCTTACTAGAAAGCTGGGTTAGTATTTTGATTAACTCATGATACGTCATTCATCGTGTAAAAATACGGGCAACCTGTTAGGGAAAGAAACGGCGATTTCTCGCCGTTTCTTTGAGACATCAATCTTTATTTATATATCAATAAGCGTTTTGAAGGTACATCCAACATAATATTTTACATGTAATCCCAACCTCACAGGAGGTTGTCGATAATCCTTATTTTTAGATGAATAATATACAAGGTTTTGGAAAAGCACAAAGAAATGGAACCTGTCTGCAATCGAACCGGAAAAGTAGTTGGAAACGTCAGTTTAAGAACACTTTTCCTGGATTCTAACCCAACTTCAAGACAGAACAACGGTTTAAGAACAAGGAGATGGAACACCACAATTAAAGGGACAGTGGCTGCAAATGTACCTAAACAGCAGAGGGAAATTTTCGTTTAAGAACACTGTTGGAGGATCATACTTCGATCCCACGAAGGTAAATTTATAGGAGGGGACACTTCGCTTAGAAAGTTGGATAACGCCATTGTTGCAAACAGATGGCGCTACGCACACTGGGTAACTGCGCATCTCAGGTTGTTTATATTTCCATCGAGGCGAAGTAAATGGAGATCCTTGAATTATCAAAACTTCAAAAAATTAAATACATAGACTTATGAGCGTGATATATAGTAATTACTGGTTTCAGATGTGTTTTAATTACATAATTGTCTTATAATACTATTTCGTAGTGAATATAGGCAATAGTTTCGAAGTGAAGTGATATTATTATTTGTCAAATGCCAGTTGCATTGGCCGTTAGGCCATTAAACTCCTAAATATTATGTATGTCGTGTCTGTTATTATTTTGCCCAAAAGATGTATTTTAAGAAATGTTAGTACGTAAGAAACGGACCCTGGCTGCAATCAATCCCAAACAATGGACAGAACCTGCAGTTTAAAAACATGGATACAGAATAATAATTCGAAACCTACTAGCAGACGAAATCAACGCTTAAGAACACTGTGATAGAAAAACACAACAAAAATTACACTACCTGCATTCGAACCCCACAAACAGAGGAAAACATCAATTAAAGAACACAGTTAAAGTATAATACTAGACTACGGACATCCCCCCCCCATTCATACCCAACCTCCAGACGGAACAATGGTATACGAAAACAGTTAAAGAATAATACTACAACATGGACACTTCCTGGATTCTAAGTAATTATCATGAATGACCGATGATTCTTACTGGAGATTTTAATGTTAATTTTCGCTCTCAAGAATCTCAGTCGTTAGTTGATTTTTTAAAAGAAAATTTGATCTAACTATGAATACTTCTCGACTTCAATCAACAACGCGTTTCGGTACAACGATAGATGCTGTATTTTCAAGAAAATTAGCAAATTTAGAGAGTTAAATTTTGTTTCACATTATAATTACCACAAACCTATAATTTCATACATAAAAAATTATGATGACATCCAAGTACCTATTTCCAATGAATAATATGAATATAACATTTATATAATCTTTGTAAAGTACATGAATAATAAATATAATTAAATTATAATATGATATTTAGTTTAAGTTTAATCATTTCAGTGATATGTGTCGTAAACGTCAAAGAAGTTTTACTTCAATCGCGCGTAAAGATTACACGCATACACTTTTTTTCACTTTCAATTCCAATCAAGAATATAAAGAACTCGAATTCTCAAGTCGTCTATCGATTCTCGATTCCGTCAATCGATTAAAAGTCTTCATCGTTTCAGTAGGAAACTGAAGATCCGTTCACGCACCTTCTCTTCAAAATCTATTTTCTTTTCTTTTTCTTTTTTTTTTTTTTTTTTTCTTTCAGAGGCGCCAAAGTGTCTGGTAATGGCTCTGGAGCCCCCAAGAAGTCACAGAAAATTCTCCATTCATCACAGCTTTTCCTCTACTGCAAATGAGTGTATGGAATACCAATGCAGGAGGGGATCTTTTGAAAATTGGCTGCGAAATTGATTATTCTGATTTAAAAAAAGAGAAAAATTCGTCCGATTCATTTATAGAGCTTATAAATTCGAGTGATAATGTTTATTTCGATAGCGTTATAGCGAATTGCCATTCAACGGGGAAAAGTAGGTTATACTGATAGCTTTAGATCAAATATTCATGATTTCTTTTTTTGGCACCAGAGTGCTATTCATTTCTCCCAAGTTTTTTGTGTAGACGCTTTTTCCTACAATTAGCGCGTTGAGTCACTTTACAAATGTGTTTTTTTCCTTCACGAATTGTGTGGTTGTTTTTTATAAATATATTTCGAGTATAGCTAGAAAACACGGTTTGGTACTATTCGGCGCCACATTTTTGCATTCTGAATTTTTTAAGTGTAAGAAATATTACGTTAAAAAAGTAGAGGAATATAATTACGAGGATTTTACGTCTATGTGGAGGCGTGTTAAAATATCTTTATATCGGTTTTAAAAAGAAATTAACTATGAGACAGAATGAGATAGGCATTTCCCCAAAATCAAACGTAAAAAATTTTTACTATACATAATGTACAAAAATAGATTCACAAGCAATGTACGAATATGGAGACATTAGAAGGATTCTCTCTATTCTAAAAAAAAGGTAAAGGCCGCTGGCGCTGTCAAAGCTTGTTTCCCTATCTCCTCCTAAACCGTGGGGATTTGAGTTTCGACTAAGGTGCCCACAGATTCGAAAAATTCCGAGGAACCTGCTAAGCTGACTTAAATTTCGAAAATCGAATTATTTTAGAAGATATTAATAAAAAACTGAAAAAATAAACAGAGTGGTTGCCAGATTTGGCATAAAATCATTCATTCCTCTGCAACAAAACGTTTCTAAGTATGTAGTATCACGTGAAATTTACAAGCATGAGTTAGAATTACGCCCATTTTACGCCAAAATAAAAACTATATGAAAAAAGTAACTCAAAATGTGTTACACAAAGTTGACAATTTTCAAATAGTAAGTTCGTAGACAACAGGAGCTTAGAATGAGCGATTACTCGTTTTTCCAAACCAGAATAACTAATATCTTGAAAACGAAAAATAATTAAACTGCAGATTATTTTAAAGCCGGTTCGGTCCAGCTGGATTATTTGCTATCAGTAAAAATATTTGGCGGCGTTCACTATGCCATTATACCAGTTATAGTACACTTTGTGTATTTGCTAGCGCGACGAGATGGTATAATTCGTGGTGCTAAGTACGCCAATCTGCAAACGATTATGTAAATGGAAATATGGATAACGGTTTTCAGGTAACCTTAAATGAACAGTAATTATAGGTTGTGAGCATGTGTAAATCACCAAATAATGAAAAGGTCGCCATTGGTGGCAAGCTATCCTATCTGTTCCGTAGCTTTTATTAACTTACATGTACGCAAGTCGCCAAATAATGAAAAATCGCCATGGGTGGCAAATTCGCAAAGTGTCCAATAGGTTTTTACATTATTAAAAATACAGCTGAAACAGATGTTCTGATTTTATTACGCTTTAGCTCCTAATTAATATAACTTTTGAATGGCAACATTAAATATCATTGTGTTTCTGAGGAGTGCAAATAATTTTTCCAGAGATTATAAGGCACTCCAGGCTCCAGATATCCGCACTCCAGGTGAAGTATAGCTCAGGACCCGTACAACACGGATTCCCATAACAAAATATCTTCCGTGTTATGAGGGGGGAGGGGGTCTACTGTAGTGTGAAGTTTAAATTTTTATGTACCAATGAACATGCAAGAACCAAGCAATGTTTAGCTCAGTAACATTCTATCTCATCCAATCTTCGGGTTTTGTCTGTTGAAATTAAGTCATTTTTTACGAATAAGCGTTATTAGGGGCCGACTGCCTCATACGAAAAGCGAGCGTAGCGAGTCTGGGGGCCTTGGCCCCTAGTTGTAAAAATTTTTATTTCTTACCTTATAAATTACATTTTTAGTTTAGTTAGCCATCTGATAACTGTGAGCAATGCTACTCAGATACTCTATTGCAGACATAGAATCAAATTTAAGAATAGTTTCTCTTATCCTTTTGTCTGCGTCTCTATATTTTTTAAGCTTTGGTGGTTGGTTCATGACCAGCTAACAATCTTTCAAAATGAGCATCCCTTCCTTTTTGTACTCTGCGTAGGCTATCTATCACCCTTCGAAGCGCCACCATTTCCCATTTGTGGAAAAAGTGCAGCCATTGCGCGAGGACACCGCGCGTTAAAGGGTTAATAAGTTCTAACTGTTAAAGGCTCCTTTAAATTATACAAATTTCTATTAATCGCAATTTTTTTGCTCATGCATGCGAGAAACACAGATTTTCACCGAGAAGGCCGCGTCAAAATGAGTTTCGCGCCAAAACGGTCGCGCCTAGGGTTGCCAGGTCGCCAAACCAAATAGCCGGACAGACCAGCCAGTTTGGCCGGACATTTGGGTTAAAAGGCCGGGCAGCCTACAATATTGAGGATTTTGTCTCAATATTAATAGGTACGACAAAAAAATTGTATGTAAAATCAAGCTTTTTTGATTATTACCATGAATCTTCTTAAATTCTAATGAAATATAAATAACATCGAATGCCAAATAAGTTCAAGTACTTGATTACTAATCAGCCAAAGTTGCCTGTCAAAAGCGTAACAAAAGCCGGACACCGTTCAGTTTGGCCGGACACGCAATCAAAAAACCTAACTGTGTCCGGCTTTATCCGGACGCCTAGCAACGCTAGTCGCGCCGAAAAGGCCGCGCCGAATAGTCCCATCCCGTAGAAAGCACATGGCGAATATTGTAAAATAGTTTTAGTAGGCGATTTTAAAATAGATTTTAATTCTTAAGAAGTGTTTTATGGAACAAGGATGGAAAACACGGTACACTCATGGATTAGGATGCCCATTCCAAACAGTATTTAAAATGTCTACGGGATATAGTTGGAATATGCCTGGAGAAGATTGTAAAACAGTTCAGATTAGGCGATTTTAAGATAGATTTCGATTCCAAAGATGTGTTTTATGGAACAAGGGAGAAAAACAAGGCGCGCTCATGAATAATGATACACTTTCCAGCTTAATGGAATAAGGAAATAAAATAGAGAAGATGCACGGATTATGATACGCTTCTAATATATAGAACTTTAGGCGTATTTAAAATCTGAAAGTGCTTTAGATTTTCTTACATTTTTTTTTCCAAGCACTAGAGTTCAATTTTATTTACGCGGATAATTTCTGGGGACATCATTCGTAGATATTTTTATGAACATAACTTGTGGACATGATTTGCGTCGACACGTTTTCATGTCATTAGGGTTGCACGATAGCGGGCGGGGAAGAATAAAATCAGGGCCCGATTATGACCAACAGGGCATTGATGAATTTGGGGGGTCCCCATCTATAAAGTTTGTTTTCCTTTTCATAAAATTTTGACATATAAAAGAATATTTCAGAAATATTTGAAACTGGGGTGCCTTTCGAACCGGGGGCCCTGGGCAAAGTCACTATTTGCCCATGCGATAATAAGGGTCTGAATAAAAGTTGCCAAGTTTTGCAATTTTTCATGATTTATCGCCAATTTTGGCGCCAAAAAGTAAGTCCCCCAAAAACTGAATCTAATTTGGCGATATCTTCCGTAATTTGCATGAAACTAACAAACCCTACAGTTTATTAGAAAGGAGAAGTAAAGGCTGGAATGTGAATGGCGAAAACTGTAAAACAGTTTTAGCATGCAATTTTAATATAGATTTCAATAGCAAAGTGTTGTATGGAACATGGAAGACAAATATGGCACACTCATGGATTATGATACATTTTCCAAACATCGTTAATAAAGGTGAAGTATAGTTAAAATATGCCTCAGGAAGATTTTTAAACAGTTTTAGAAGACAATTTTAATGTAGATATCAATTCTGAAAAAAATGTTTTATGCAACAAGAAAGACAAACGCGGTATACTCATGCACAATGATACGTTTTCTGTCTTCATGGAATAAGGAAGAAAAATTGGGACGCGTACATGGATTATGATACGCTTTTAATATACAACACTTTAGCCAGGGTTGTCTTATTCTGTCCGGGGCGTAAAAACCCCCTGGAAAAAACCGTCGCGGACAAAATATCATTTTGTCCATGTTATCCACTTTTGCTCAGTTATGGTTTGTAAACTAGAAACACTAAATGATTCAATATTTTGCTTGTTTTTATTAATTTTTAAGCAAAAATACAGAGACAGTTGTTTCTCTCCCTCTACATGCATAAATACACGCTTATATTTTACGAAAACACTTGTACAGATATTAATTGGTTCTTGACTATGACAATTCTGGATTTTGACAATTCTGGATTTTACCATAAATGATGCTATGGAAGGCCGTCTTATACATTCAGACTGAGAATACGATGAGGATGGAGTAGAGCTGGAGGTTGTTAACCCTTTGAGGCGCAACCCTTTCTGTTAGAAAAGTTCGTCAAATCAAGTTGCTATCACACGACAGCTCTATGCACTGCAAAATGCATGTACTGCACTTTCGCGCTGCATTTTGCCCGTCAAAAGCAATATATAGGGGTTGTTTTGCAGTACGAAAATACCACCTAGACGAAAGGCGCAGAGTTGCAAACTTGGCGACGTTATCGCTCTTTCTGTGACAAATACCGACTATTACTGGCTGTTTTTGCGACGAAGCAAAATTAGATTCGTGATTTCCGCACGTGGGAATTTTATATATGCGTGTCTGCATTCTCAAGTAAAAGAATGAACGATTTGGAGCAACAAAGACTTTGTCTTTCCATAATTGCGGTAACTGATTTCATTAATAAAATCGGCTTCGATTTCTGTCGTCCACATTGCCGACGCGAAGGCAGCCATCTTGAATTAAGGCATGGATATTTCTTGGGCTCTGATTGGCTGATTTCGCATTGCATGCCTTACTTTTTCAAACAGTGCTGAAAAAAGTCAGGCTTCAAGAAAAACGCTATCACACGATGTTTTTGTCCGACTGAAGGGCACAATTGCAATGCGAAAGTGTAGTGCATTGCATTTGCAGTGTGTAGAGCTCTCGTGTGATAGCACCTTAAGAGTACCTTTCTGATATGGCATTTTTTTTTACTGGGAGGTGTATACATATTAAAATACAAAATTTAATTTTTATACGGTCCTTCCTTTCCTACCCTTTATATTTAGAAGAATGTTCCTCTTTGCCAAAGAAAATTAATAAAACAAATCCCGTGTCTCCAAGTGAAACTGGTATCGAGAAAATTAATTTTGAAAATGATGACATACTTTATATACTCATTATCTCTCATTATCTCACTCTTTCTATTATTACTCATTTTTCTTCCCACAAAACAGCAAACATGAGTATACAATTCCAGATAAATGTGGTAGGAAAAAAAGATCCAATAAGAAGATTTTCTGATGAAATAACTAGAAACGGTAAAATTGTTGGAATCTGCTGCAAAGAGGGCTCTAGCGGCAGTAGTGCCGAAGATGTAGAATATGAAACCACTTATAAAAATGTCTCAAAAGACGAATGTGTGAACAAGACTCTGATGAAAGTTATATCAGATGTATCCAGTTTAACCTTTTAAAGCGCAGTATTCCCGCTCTGACGACAGCTGGCTGTGCTCACGCACAGCCAGCTGCGTCAAAAAAGCGTCTCTATATCTGTGGCACGCGATGAACGTTTCGATCGTCCGCCATCTTGCTGGTAGTTAAGTCGAGCGATGGCAACGGCTGCCCTTTTTCCAGCATTGGGCAATCGATCCAGCTGTTCTCGCGTTCTTCCATTTTTCAGCAGATGTCAGTGCTGTTAAAAAGAATCGTGACCATTTTTTACGAGAAATGACGTGCTAAAAAGTAAAGGATTCTCTTGGAGCTATGTCACCCGCCACTATTTTTATAGAAATCAAATCTATTCTTCGTGACTGGCAACAGTCAAAACGTCAGAGTTGGGTGTTCCCAGAGCGGGATCACTGCGCCTTAAAGGATTAAAGTTAAGTTTAAAAGCGCTTCACCCACTAGAGAAAATTGCGAGGTAGCAGAAAGTTCAGTTTGACGACTGCGCAACAGTCACACGTGCTGGAAGCGAGAACACGTGCTGGAGGATGAGTTTAGAAACACTCTGTATATTTTGTTTTAACACTGATATATTTTTATCATTTATAATAGTATATAGTACAGTTTATGAAGAGACTAGTGGCGTAGCCAAGCGGGGGGATCGGAGGTAAAACCCCTCCCCCATGAAGAATTTTGTGCCATACAAAATGTACATTCTTCACTCCGTTATCACACACACGTATACATATATGATATGTGAATTGCAGTAGTCATAACCCCCCCCCATGAAAAATTTCTGGCTACGCCACTGGAAGAGACATCTTAAAATTTTCAGATGCCAGACATAATTAGGTTTTTATTTTAAATTATTATTAGTGGGGGGTCGACCCCTAGCCGTCTGTATACAGCGACTACTATACCACGCTAATAATTTTTTGTATAATCTTAGTCCTAAAATATTTTAAAACCCGAGCCAAGACCCCCACCCTCTTCCTATAAGTGCTATAGCCTGCCTCTGAAATTACATAGGCACACTCACGCAGGGGGCTATATGGTGCAAAGCCCCCCCCCCTTAAACCCGTAGAGTTATATGCGAAAAGCTCTAAAAATTGAAAATTGTCACTCATAAATCAAAATATTTTATTTTAAAATTGTCTTCAAATTATTTCAAATTTTTTGTGTCTGTGTGTGTGGGGGGTAGATTAATTAAAAGAGGGGGATGTTGGTTTTTAAATAAAACTTACAGTTAATGTATGAAATAAAGTTAAACTTGGCACAGCATCACTGAAAAGTTTAATAAATATTTATGACTCTAGCGAGTTATGTGGATACTTGGCTTGTGTTATATGGGCAAGGGCTAATGTTTTAACGTTATAAGAGAGTTATAACTTCTATAATCTAGTATTCCATAACCCGAGTTCAGCAATATTCGTAACCCCAGCCGCCCCCCTCTAAACCAAAATTCCGGATGCGCCACTGTGAAGTTACTTACATGAGCGCCCATGCCTTCGGTAGAAAAATCAGAATTGGCACCCCCCCACCCCCCTCTCCCTTGATATACACTTGCATGCCTTTAGCCCCAGGACTTCCACAGTCTTCTTATCAAAGTGATTTAGATGTACGTTTGAGCATGAGTCAGCTCCCTCCCAGCCCCTAGTGAGGAAGACAGAAAACAAAAAGTAAAAAGATGGGCCGGAATAGGCATTCTTCTTGACCTCTGGCCATCAACATGGGAAAGCGCACCAGCTTGTCTTCCAGAAAAAGTCGTAAAATCCCCTTTATGTTACGCCAACAATGGAATAGTTAGAAATTTACAATATGACTTTTTGTATTTTTTTTTCCAACTTTTCACACTGATGAATTTTTCGATATCTTAGTAGCTATCAGGGAAAAGTTAAGATTTTTCTAGGGTGGGCTAATTGTGGTCCTAGCAGTGGCGCACTCAGAATTTTGGTTTAGGGGCGGGGGGGGGGCTGAGATTACATAGACTGCTGAACTCGGCTATAGTGACCCCTATTATACCTATAACTCCCTTATAGCGTTAAAATATTCATCACCACTTGATCATAGAACGCAATCGCGCTATCAACGTAACTCGTTATAGCGTCATATAAATAATTATCCAATCTTTTCATTGATGTTGTAGGGTCATTCCACGTTAGATCAAACAGTGCAGTTCACCACACCAACTCGGATTTTTCTCAAATTTTATATAGATGATTTATAGGCAAAAACATCAACAAATCTCAATTTTGAAGGTTCTACGATAATTAATTATCGAGAAATTAATTATGCAAATTTTTAAGTTTTCTGCAAGATGCGTCAACTTTTTTCTCAATTCCTTAAATAACTCCTTACCTGTAAAAGTTACTGAAGTGAAAATTTGTTTCTAGGAGTAACTTTTTACGCTGATTCCAGAAATGTTATCGAAATTTGCGTATCTTCTATAGATTATGCATGAGCAGTACATTTGCTAAAAAACATCATGAATTTTTTTCGGCATGTCTGATCACAGACACATGTTTTAAATTTTTATATGTTGTTAAGATGGAATAATCCTACATCCCAAAATAATTTCATCTTGGCTTTCTGCTCAGGAGCAGAGAAAAAAAAAATTGTATGTATGTACCTACATATGAGGATTTTCATATGCAATATTTATGCTGAAGATGAGAAAATTCAGAAGCGTTAGTCAATTTTCCTATGTCTTTTAAATTGATATCTGAAAATTAACTACTACTCCAGGCATTTGCAAAAACTAGAAAATACATAAAAGTGCTTGTATCGGAAAACGTAAAACAAACAAACAGCAAAAAATGCATGTCACACACAGTGTTAAATTAAAATAAATTCTAAAGTTAAAATTTTGAATTACTTTTAATTTAACCCTGTTGTTTTTGGCAATCATCCATCAGCCAATAAATCTTTGTTATTTCTTTTGAGTACAATATCATGCAGATATATTAGGTCTACAGGAAAGTTCTATCCATTTTCCGTATGCAATATTTTGCCTAGCCAAAACTACTGAAGCTAATAACACGAAATTTAGCACGAGTGGGATTTTATAGCGTAGGTGCTAGATTAGAGAGTATTTTCAAAAATTCGTAATTTATAGAGTATAAAGGCCCAAAATGTTCTTTTCACACATTCTGCGGGATCTCAAAGAAGAAAAGAGATATCGATAAAATTCTTGCTTTAAAATACACAACACTCAAGAATGCCTAAAAATCGATTTCAGAACATTTCGAATATAATCCTCCTAGGAGGGTAGACGTAAAAGTTTGCCGTGAATAACTGGTTACATGACATTTATTCTGAAATCTATCACAAAATGTGCAATTTGACAATGTGCCTGACATTGCTATGCTAGTTGTTGTAATAATAAAAATTTAATACAGTATACAGTAAAACCTATTTCAAATTGCTGTATCCACAAAACTAGCCAAAGCACAATTTTGTTCGCATTCTGTTAAAGGTAAATAAATACTGTAACTTACAGGAATTCAATTCTTTCAATAAACTTTGTTCCTTCTATTGACTTGAATGGCATACAGAATTACAAAGATTTATTGGCTGATGGATGATTGCCAAAAACAACAGGGTTAAATTAAAAGTAATTCAAAATTTGAACTTTAGAATTTTTTTTAATTTAACACTGTGTGTGACATGCATTTTTTGTTGTTTGTTTGTTTTACGTTTTCCGATACAAGCACTTTTATGTATTGTCTAGTTTTTGCAAATGCCTAGAGTAGTAGTTAAACTTCAGATATCAATTTAAAAGACATAGGAAAATTGACTAACGCTTCTGAATTTTCTCATCTTCAGTATAAATATTGCATATGAAAATCCTCATATATAGATACATACATACAATTTTTTTTCTCTGCTCCTAAGCAGAAAGCCAAGATGAAATTATTTTGAGATGTAGGATTATTCCATCTTAACAACATATAAAAATTTAAAACATGTGTCTGTGATCAGACATGCCGAAAAAAATTCATGATATTTTTTAGCAAATGCAGTGCTCATGCATAATCTATAGAAGATACGCAAATTTCGATAACATTTTTGGAATCAGCGTAAAAAGTTACTCCTAGAAACAAATTTTCACTTCAGTAACTTTTGCAGGTAAGGAGTTATTTAAGAAATTGAGAAAAAAGTTGGCGCATCTTGCAGAAAACTTAAAAATTTGCATAATTAATTTCTCGGTAATTAATTATCGTAGAACCTTCAAAATTGAGATTTGTTGATGTCTTAGCCTATATATCCTCTATATAAAATTTGAGGAAAATCTAAGTTGGTGTGGTGACCTTTCTCCAGTTTTTTGTTTGATTTGACGTGGAATGACCCTATAGATTTCAATTCCAGAGAAGTGTTTTATGGAACAAGAAAGGAAAATACAGCACATTGATGAATAATGTTACACTTTCCAACTTAAGGGAATAAGGAAGAAAAACGGGGATGGCGCATGGATTCACGGGGGAGGGGGGGGGGAATGTTTTTTTTTTTTTATTCAAAAAAGTATTGGTTGACGATATTTGAACCGAATAATTTCGAAGTTTTTTTTTTACAAAATTTCTATTAAATTAACAAAATAGTTCGCTGAATTAACAAAAATTTTGTTGATTAACCCCCCCCCCCTTTTTTCAGTGTTATGATACGCTTTTAATATAGCACATGATTGCATATTTAACCCCTTCGCTGTTTTGCCCGTATGCCGTACGGGCGCGGCTATCGGGCCTTTAGTGATTTGCCCGTACGGCGTACGGGCAATCTGATTTCTATTTGGATTTCACTGTTTCGCCCGTATTTTTCCTATTTTTAGTAACAAATTATTCGTGTAGATGTTTTGTAAGAAAACAATTGAATTGTTATCGAAAATAAAGTAATTGTACTATTTTACTTGTAAATATGACTTCCTTGTTTATCGTTCATGTAGGGAAAAACAACTTGCAGGGTTGTTGTGTGTGATTATGGCAACGCTACACTAGGGCGATCTGCCAGGGGGGGTGCCTTGGTAGCAGGACTTTCTATGGGGTTCTAACGCGTAGTCACGTTACATCTGGAGAAAACCTACCCAAACTACAGACCGTTCGATTGACAGCCGCGCGATGGGACCCGAACCCGGGACCTTCACACTTCGGCCATCTACCATTTTCAGTGGCATAACCACTGTGCCATGGTGAGGCCAACTTGCAGGGAAAATAGATTATTTTCATTCAAGAAAAAAAGTTGTAATAAATTCTTAAATATATTAGAAATGTTAATTTTAGTAGCATATCTTTACTTAAAAATGTAAAATGAACAAAAAAAATGCAATAAAAAAATGTGACAGTTTTGGGACCGAATTCTGGAAAAAAATGAAACTGTTAAGGGGTTAAAATATGAAAGTGTTTCGGAATTTTTTCCCCCAGAAAAAGGTTGTTTTTTAAATAAATACAACCAGGCAGTATTTTTGTTCACCTTCTGAACGTAATGTAGCAAGAAAGACAAATAGGGCCGAAGCATGGATTATGATACGATTTCGATGAACATCACTTTATTACTTGTTTAAAACTAGATTATACAGCCTTTAGTACGGGCAATTACAACGGGCGCTAGAAAAGACATTTGATGAAAATGTGTGTACACTCAATATATTAAATCTTCGTCCACTCAAAATAAATAACTTCACTTTTTATTATATACAGATAGAGGGCCGTGTGATAGCCCGTTGATTAAGGCGTTGGACTCGTAACCGGAAGGTCAATTGCGACAGCTACTTTTGACTCTCAAATGATTCACTTTTTTACCCTCGGAAATAAAATGTAGCTAAAAATAGCGAAAACCACTTAAAAATGAGGGAACGGGTGGATTTTCAGATTTTTAAATTAGCGCAAATTGTTTTCTATATTTTTATACATAATTATAAAAAAATTCAAGCAGGTCAGACAAATGGAGTAGATGTTTTTGGGCTTATTCTGTTTAACTTTAAAAAAATTGTTTTTTGGTGTAATGGTGGTAAAAGTTTTATCTTGGAGTGGTTGTCCGGAATTGTTAGAGAGTCAGAGATCAGCGTAACTATATAGTAGGATATATGAAATTGTTGCAGCAGATTTTCGTTTTTCTTTACATGAAAACCACCAGGTAAACATACTTAAATGCGTTTTGATTAGACTAAGTTTTAATACGTTAAATAAACTTATTAAATCACACGATGACATAATAATCAACTTAGTAAGTACTTCATATTTTTATTTAAAAAAATTCATTAAAACGAAAAATAAACTCGAAAAGAAGGTTAAGAAAGTTTATGTGTGTGTGTCGGGGGGAATAAAAGAGCAAAATAAACCCTTAATCAATGCTAAAAGGGAGAAATAGTTCGTATAAATTCGCAGACTTGGCTCATTTTATATTTCCCCTCTTTAGCACTTCAAATGGGGACGATTTTATCGTGTAACCAGGGTTTTTTTAAAAACGAATGGATAATTTTCCAGAGAAGATAAAGGGGTTGGTGTTGCGTAAACGAATAGATAACTTATTTTCAGGTTTATATAAGTGAGCGGATGGACTCTCCTCTTGTACTTTTAAAAAAGTTTTTATTTTGTGTGTGTGTATGTATTAAGGACGTTCTTTAAGGAATTTATTCAACCCTGGAACGGCTTTCTAAAGAATTCGGTTGACTCAAACGAAGTTTAAATATCAAATCACTAGAAGTCAAAACCCGTTCTGGAGTCAATTACAAAGGGCTATAGCATAAATATCTGACGAAAAATTGTCTACACTCAATATATTTAATCTTCGTTCACTTAAAATAAATGAATTCATATTCAATTTTTATTATATATACTCAAATCGAATTTCATGCTCTTCTGGAAACTTGCGGAAACTTTTCGCATTCGAACGATTTCGTTTTGTATAAAAAGCCCTTCTTATAGCACTGCTTCATGGAGACGATATCCTTTTACAAACAAATAGTCCAGTCAAATTAGGAAAAATGGGGGAAAAAATTTACATATTTTTGAAACTTGGGGGAAACACTAATTGGGTATGTAGTTGTATGAAACAGAAAAGTTCCCCCCTCTCGGGGTGCCGCGTCACCCCCTTTGGCCCCCCCAAAATGTCACTTTTTTAGATTTTCCCTTCTAACTTAAAAAACGTTCGTCTTAGCAAAAAAATGTCAATTACAAAATGAAAGCTGATAAAATTTCCTACAAGATTGTAATTGGTTATATTTTTCTATATGCAATAGCTTTCGAGATATGTTTTAGACAAAATCGCAAATTTTTGGAAAACGCTTCTTTCTATCCCCATTTTTAACCAATTTTGTCATTTAACCCTTCAACCCTCAGTTTTACAGCAATTGTTTTCATAACAAAGTTGTAGAGTATTCAATTACCTTTAAAGTGAGTTATTATTTATAACTTTATCTTTAAATGATCAAAATTTATTGCAATTTGAAATTTTCAATAAATTTAGGAAATTTGAATGAAAACTGCATTGCGCGTCAAGTATGACAAAATGTAGGAAAAAAATTACAAAGTTTTGAAACTTTGGGAAAACATTGTTTGGGGATGTAGTTGTATGAAACAGAAAAGTTCTCCCCTCTCGAGAAGCGCACGTCCCCCCTAAAAAAACAAGGTCCTTTTTGGGATTTTCACTTTTATCTCAAACCCTACGTCTTAGCAAAAAAATTGTCAATTACAAAATGAAAGCTGATAAAATTTCCTACAAGATTGCAATTGGTTATTTGTTTCTATATGCAATAGCTTTCGAGATATGTTTTAGACAAAATCGCAATTTTTTGGAAAACGCTTTGGAATACAGCATCTGTGAAAGCTTCTGTACTGAGCAGAATGTTATAAGCAAGCTACTGGCCGTTAGAGCCTGTGAATTTTGTACAGCAGATTATTCGACGAAGTTCTTAGAAGCAATAAAATTTGTGTTCCATCCTGACAAGTGGACTCTTTACTAGAACTTTCCAACATACACTGGACTTCTAAAGCACGAACCTGAGAACTATGCAGCAATATAAATTGTACAACAATATAAATTTGGTAGTAATGCGATGTACATTTATGGCATTTAGGAGTACAGACGTGACTGAACTGAATTTACGGACAGCCTTCATCGTCGAAAGAGACGAAATAAAAGAAAAATACTCAACGTTTAACCAAACAATCGGATGAATTTTTACAACGCTATCCACCGAGCTTAATTCCTTTGCCTTTTTCAGAACTGTCATAAGTCACAAAAATAAAATGCCAAAGCAAACTTGAGAAAAGTGAAATAAGTAAACGGAAATAAAATACCATTAATCAATGCCGGGAGGGAGAGACGCTCTCGTATAAAATCGCAGACTCTGATCAGTTTTATATTTCGCCTCTTAAGCACTTTGAATGGGGAATAGTTTATCGTATTACTCAGGTATAAAAAAAAATAAAGAATTCGCAGCCGAAGGGCAGCCGTTGTCATCGCTCGACTTCACTACCAGCAACATGGCGGACGATCGAAACGTTCATCGCGTGCCACAGATCTAGAGACCCTTTTTTGACGCAGTTGGCTGTGCGGCATAGCCAGCTGCGTCAAGAAAGGGTCTCTAGATGTGTGTCACGCGATGAACGTTTCGATCGTCCGCCATCTTGCTGGTAGTTAAGTCGAGCGATGGTAACGGTTGTCCTTATTTCAGCACTGGGCAAATCTACGCAGCTGTTCTCGCATTCTTCCAATTTTCAGCTGATGTCAGTGCTGATAAAAATAATCGTGACCATTTTTTACGGGAAATGCCGTGCTAAAAAGTAAAGGATTCTCGTGTAGCTATGTCACCCGCAACTATTTTTATAGAAATCAAATCTATTCTTCCTGACTGGCAACAGTCAGAACGTCAGAGTTTGGTGTTCGCAGAGCGGTAACACTGCGCCTTAAAGGGTTAAAAGCGCGATCGGACAGTCGGACAAACCGAAATCATAAATACTTTCCAAATTTCCTGGTCGGCCATATCTATGGGCAGGAGTGGGCCATGGTTCACCCTAGCTGCCAGGAAAAACGTATATTTTCGTAATGATTTACGTAATGGTACAATTTAGAAGTGCTTCAACACTAAATTGCAATCTTTCTGGGGCAGGACCCCTGATTTGGGCTCCTTCCTTACAAACAGTCACAGGGGGCGCCCATGTCAACTTTCCCAGGGGGTATTAAAAACGGCGAAATAAAAATATTCACCGCTTAATCAAAGAATCAGATGAACTTATATAACACAAAAGAAATTCCCTAAATTAAACAATGGCCGTTTACTTAATTCCGTCTAATTGAATTCTTTAGCATTTTCCAGAACTTTCATAAGTCACTAAAATGAAACGCCGCCACAGCAAACTTGAGAAAAGTGAAATAAATAAATGGAAAAATCTGGAATAAAACACGATTAATCAATGCCGAGAGGGAGAGACGCTCTCGTATAAAATCGCAGACTCTGTTCAATTTTATATTTCGTCTGTTAAGCATTTTGAATGGGAATAGTTTATCGTATTACTCAGTTTTTTTTTTTTTTTTTTTTTAACGAATTGATATATTTTTTTTCCAAGAAAGATAAACGCCGGTGTTGCGTAAACGGCTCCATAATTCATTTTTTACTTCCTTGTACAAAGTATAAGGAAGTAATGTGATCACGAAAAATTTCGGTATCGAGATTTTGGCTACCGCTAAATTTACTTTCAAGAGTTTTTCTGATATATCTCATCGTCCGCATGCATGTATGTTCATATAATGCATGCAGAATCCATTTTGACCGATCGCAAGACCATTTTGCCGTGATCACTGAACAGGGTGTTCCCGTTCTTTCTTGAGAGCAGGTTCAAAAGAACAGGATGTTCATTCTTTCCCCATCTCTAGAATAAGGAAGAAAAACGGGGATGGCGCATGGATTCACGGGGAAGGGGGGGGGATGTTTTTTTGATTCAAAAAAGTATTGGTTGACAATATTTCAACCGAATAATTGCGTTGTTTTTTTTAACAAAATTTATATTTAACAAAATAGTTCGCTGAATTAACAATAATTTTGTTGATTCAAAAAAACCTTTTTTTCAGTGCTATGATACGGTTTTAATGCATATCACTTGATTGCATATTTAAAATATGAAAGTGTTTTAGATTTTTTTTTCCCCAGAAGAAAGCATGTTTATTAAATAAATACAACCAGGCAGTATTGTTGTTTACCTTCTGAACGTAATGTAGCAGGAAAGACAAATAGGGCCGAAGCATGGATTATGATACGATTTCGATGAACATCACTTTATGACTTATTTAAAACAAGATTATGCAGCCCTTAGTACAGGCAATTACAACGGGCGCTAGAAAAGACATTGGATGAAAATGTGTGTACGCTCAATATATTAAATCTTCGTCCACTCAAAATAAATAACTTCATTTTTTATAAAATACAGATAGAGGGCCGTATGGTAGCCCACTGGTTAAGGCGTTGGACTCGTAACCGGAAGGTTGCGGGTGCGATACCGGCGTACCACTAAAGCCACTGTGCACATGCGGTGTACGTGCACGTTAAATCCGTGGTTCCGAAAGTCCTCTCGGTGGTCGCTAGCAGTTTCTGAGTCGTGCCAATATTCCTCCACCTTCTGATGAGGATCAAAATTGTGGCGGGGCACTCCGGGAAGGACGTACGTAGTTCTACACGACACATTCCGTGACGTGAGCTGTCTTCTCCTGGCATATAAATAGAAATAGAATTTCGTGATCTTCTGGAAACGTGCGGAAACTTTTCGCATTCGAGAGATTTTGTTTTGTGGGAACAACCCCTCTTATATCAATGCTTCTTGCAGAATAAATCATTTTCTTTATGAAAAAAAATTAACTATGTAATCTGGAAAAAACTATTTTAAATGAATTGGAATCGCCTAACTTTCCTTTCACAGCCTGATGACCGTGACATCCATAGGACGTCATGCCAATTACGACAGCTACTTTTGACTCAAATGATTCACTTTTTTTACTCTCGGAAATAAAATGGAGCTGGAAATAGCGAAAATCGCTAAAAAGTAAGGAAACGGGTAGTTTTTCAGATTTTCAAATTAGCGCAGATTGTTTTCTATATTTTTATACATAATTATAAAAAAATTCAAGCAGATCAGAAAAACGGTGTAGATGTTATTGGGCTTTTTCTGTTTAAAAAAAAAAAATCTCTTTGGAGTAATGGTGGTAAAAGTTTCATTTTGGAGTGGTTGTCTGGAAATGTTAGAGAGTCAGAAATCAGTGCAACTATACAGTAGGATATGTGAAATTGTTTTAGTAGATTTTCGTTTTTCTTTACATGAAAACCACCAGGTAAACATACTTAAATGTGTTTCGATTAGATTAAGTTTTAATACGTTAAAATAACTTATTAAATCACACGATGACATAATAATCAACTTAAATACTTCATGTTTTTATAAAAATATTCTTTAAAACGAAAAATAAACTCCGAAAGAAGCTCAAGAAAGTTTATGTGTGTGTTGGGGGAAATAAAAGAGCAAAATAAACCATTAATCAATGCTAAAAGGGAGAAATAGTTCGTATAAATTCGCAGACTTGGCTCATTTTATATTTCGCCTCTTTAGCACTTTAAATGGGGACGATTTTATCGTGTAACCCGGTTTTTTTTTAAAACGAATGGATAATTTTCCAGAGAAGATAAAGGGGTTTGTGTTGCTTAAACGAATAGATAACTTACTTTCAGGTTTATATAAGTGAGCGGATGGACTCTCCTCTTGTACTTTTAAAAAAGTTTTTGTTTGTGTGTATGTGTTAAGGCTGTTCTTTAATGAATTTATTCAACCCTGGTACGGCTTTCTAAAGAATTTAGTTGACTCAAACGAAGTTTAAATATCAAATCACTAGAAGTCAAAGCCCCTTGTAAAGTCAATTACAAAGGGCTATAGAATAAATATCTGACGAAAAATTGTCTAAACTCAATATATTTAATCTTCGTTCACTTAAAATAAATGAATTCATATTCAATTTTTATTATATATACTCAAATCGAATTTCATGCTCTTCTGGAAACGTTCGGAAACTTTTCGCATTCGAACGATTTCTTTTAGTGTAAACAGTCCCTCTTATAGCAATGCTTCATGGAGACGATATCCTTTTACAAACAAAACAAACTATCTCAATTGAAAACAAATATTTTAATCGAACTGGAATCGCAAATTTTCCTTTCAAAGACTGTTGACCGTGACTTCGATAGGATGTCCTATCAATTACGACTAATTTTGTCACCCAAATAATTCACTTATTTTATTCTGGGAAATAAAACGCAGCTGAAACTAACGAAAAATCGCTTAAAAATGAGGGAACGGGATGGTTTTCAGATTATTAAAAGGTGCTCAGGTTGTTTCCTATATTTTTATACATAATTATAAAAAATCTCAAGCCAATTGTAAAAACTTTTATGTTAGTAACGATTTATATGTTATTACGCTTTTTGTTCTTAACTTTTTAATCTTCTTGGAATAATGACGGTAAAAGTTTTATCTCTTGGAGTGGTTGGCTGGAATTCTTAAAGAGTGAATGAATCAGTGAGTCAGAGATCAGCGTAACTATATGGCAGGATTACTTAGGCACTTCTGTTTTCACATACAAATAGCGAAAATAAAAACAAGGATTGCACAAACACAAAATTAGTAGTATTGTGTAGTCCCTCACCAACTTGGTTTCAGCATATCCCTGAGACTTTTTATGATGAAAGACTGAAACTTTGTACCTAATTATTGTGTGTGGCATTTTTTTTGGGGGGGGGGACGTATAAAATTCAAATTTTGTATTTATTTAGCCTTTATCTGAAAATTATCTTTTAATAGATACCATGCAATATTGTAGCTTTTATTATTTAACTTGGTAGTGTAGTGCAGTGTATATGTCTATGCTTAACCCTTAGAGGCGCAACCCTTTCCCAATGCTGAAAAAAGGGCAGCCGTTGACATCGCTCGACTTAACTACCAGCAAGATGGCGGCCCTTTTTTGACGACAGCGGCAGACCCTTTTTTGACGACAGCGGCTGTGCGCGGGCACAGCCAGCGCGATCGGACAGTCGGACAAACCGAAATCATAAATACTTTTCAAATTTCATGGGCGGCCATATCTATGGGCAGGGTGAGGCCATGGTTCACCCTAGCTGCCAGGAAAAACGTATATTTTCGTAATGATTTACGTAATGGTACAATTTAGAAGTGCTTCAACACTAAATTGCAATCTTTCTGGGGCAGGACCCCTGATTTGGGCTCATTCCTTACAAACAGTCACAGGGGGCGCCCATGTCAACTTTCCCAGGGGGTATTAAAAACGGCGAAATAAAAATATTCACCGCTTAATCAAAGAATCAGATGAACTTATATAACACAAAAGAAATTCCCTAAATTGAACAATGGCCGTTTACTTAATTCCGTCTAATTGAATTCTTTTGCATTTTCCAGAACTTTCATAAGTCACTGAAATGAAAAGCCGCCACAGCAAACTTGAGAAAAGTGAAATAAATAAATGGAAAAAACTGGAATAAAATACCATTAATCAATGCCGAGAGGGAGAGACGCTCTCGTATAAAATCGCAGACTCTGTTCAATTTTATATTTCGTCTGTTAAGCATTTTGAATGGGAATAGTTTATCGTATTACTCAGTTTTTTTTTTAACGAATTGATATTTTTTTTTCCAAGAAAGATAAACGCCGGTGTTGCGTAAACGGCTCCATAATTCATTTTTTACTTACTTGTACAAAGTATAAGGAAGTAATGTGATCACGAAAAATTTCGGTATCGAGATTTTGGCTACCGCTAAATTTACTTTCAACAGTTCTTCTGATATATCTCATCGTCCGCATGCATGTATGTTCATATAATGCATGCAGAATCCATTTTGACCGACCGCAAGTCCATTTTGACCAAGTTTTTCCCTGACGTCTGTACGTACGTATATAATTCGCATTTCTCAAAAACTATTAGTCGTAGAATGTTGAAATTTTATGTTAGGATTCTTGTATCATCTAGTGCACCCCCCTTTTTGGTTCCAATCGCCTTGATGGTTTATTTAAAGAGCCACCCAAAAGATTTTCCATACATTACTCTCTATGGACAGAAATTCACAGAAGCGTATTTTAGAGATATTAGGCTATTTCAAACGAATCAGAAGTGATATAAATGTTGCTAAGGATTACAAAATGAATCTCTCCATCAAAAATAGCGTCTTTATAGTTCTTCTACAGAAACACACACTAGAAGTTCCAACACATTACGGTCAATGGCAGTTTTAGATATATTCGTCCATTTCAAGCACAAATCCATCCTACTAATATTTAGATAATGGTCCGACGACGGTCATGTACCTCTCTTAAAAATAGCGCCAAAAGTCGCCAAGCTTGGTGAGTTTTAGTGTATGTACGTATGTAACTCGCATATCTCAAAAACTATTAGTCCTAGACTGTTGAAACTTTAAGATCATTGTAACATCTAGCTGTGCATCTTGATTTTGGATTTCAATCTACTGGAGAGTTTATTTACAGGACCGCCCAAAAGAATTGGAATACATTGATGTCTAAGGACATCTTCAATATATTATGTCTGTAGTCACTCATCGTTTGGTTCTTTCCCGAAATGAACTAATGCACCATTCGCACCTCTCGATAACTACTGAAGAGATTCCAATAATGTTTAAAACTAATTTTGGCAATAGTTAAAAAACTAATCTGATAGCTCTGAAAAAATAAATAAAAATTAATAAAAATTAATGAAGTTTAAAAAATAAGAAAAATGTACACCCTGTCAAGAAAGTATTGGAATATGAGCAAAATTACCTATTTTAGCTCAAGAAAGCGAAGTGAATAATAAATGTGTTTTTGAAATACGCACAACTCGGCAGAAATCTGAAAGGTTATAATTACACATAATTTAACTCATCTTCTATGATAAATAATTTTTAATGTATGAAATCAAAGAAGTTTAACTCTTACTCGAATACTTTTTTGAGAACGTTTAGGGTGTTTTTCTTTAATAGTTGTTAGAAAATGATTGACCTTTATGGTATTTTAAATTACAAAGTAGGTCAGCTGATTTGCTCAAACACATCTTCATAACACACTTTGAACAATTGTCCTTACTTTCCCAACTAAAGAAAGTTTTTTTACTACTTCATGTACATTTATTTTTTTCTGTGACAACTTCTTGATGTTTACAAAATTCTCTTTGGAAAAGGTCAACTGGTTTCTTGTGTATAGCGTGGCAAACTGTATACAGGGTGTCCCAAAAATGTGGTAACGGGCTTTAATTCTTTATCTGTTAGAAATAAGTGGTACAGTGTAAATTGAAAAAAAAAATATATTCAAAATAAAGTCCGAAATAAGACTCTGTAAAAAAATTGCTCTCGTTCATTTTAAAAAAGATACATTTTAATACATTTTTTAATTTTGTATACGACCCGCGTATGAAAAAATGTCAATCAGCAAAATGTGCCCTATACACTAATGAGGTGATATACAAAATTTGAGAATTATATCCCTAAAAGTGTCATATAAAGATAGTGAGGTATAAAGATAAATATAAAGCTGACTTAAACCACTTTTCAATGGCTCTCCAAGGGAAAAATCACGTCGAATGATCTTATTTCGGGGGTCGTAGAAAAATTACGAAAGAAAATCTTTTTTTTCCACTCCAGCCATAAATATTTACATTCAAAATCATGTATAGCCAGCGATCATCTTTCTGTTTAGATATCTCTGTAAAGTTCGACGATGAAAGGCTGAAACGTGGTACATCACCTCATTAGTGTATGGAGCACATTTTGCTAATTGGGAATTTTTTTTTTTTGTACGGGGGTCATATACAAATTAACGAGAAGAATTTGTTTTGGACGGAGACTTATTTCTGACCTTATTTTGAACATTTTTTCAATTTACGTTGCCCACTTATCTCTAATGGATGAAGAATGATAGTCCGTTACCATATTTTTGGACACCCTTCATAATATATCTGCGAATGGAAAATCCTATCACAAGTAATCCCTCGTATCGGGCTTTCACAGGAAGGCGTTGTTAATTCCTAATTTTTAACGCAAATGTTTGGTAAAAGGCCCAAGTATGGAATCATATTCAAGCACACTTCGAACTTTTATACCAAGCCACTGAATATTCTAAATGCGTAAGTAGAAGACAGGTTTTACCGGTAAAACGAAGGATTTACCAGACTTCGGGCTTTTACCGGAACATATAGGTACAGAAGCAAGAGCTAACTGTTATTAAGAAGAAGGCAAAAGCAAGAAACATAAGGCAGAGTAGAAGAAAAAGAAACGAGGAGTACTGGATGAAAGAAAGAAAATAGGAAAATCTGAAAAGTAGATAAAAAATACAGGAAGCAAAGGACAAATACTAAAGTTACTCTCGAAATTATGTTGTAAACTGCGGTTTTTCAGTGTTTTTATTTAGAAATGTATTTGTCCATCTTAATATTCTAAATGCGTAAGTAGTATCCTGTTGACAACAATGTGAAAGATCAACAATTCACAACAATATAACAAATATCAACAAAGCATGTTATACATTCATTGTTACTTGAGGTCTGTAGGCAACAATACCCAGTTTTTTATTGTTTTCTAACGATTCGTTTTGAGATTGCTGAAAAGTTAGTTTTAAAACTGAACCTAAGTGACTAATTCGTTCGAATTGGATTGAAATCTACTGAATTATTTGCAAATGTAGGGTCCATTAATTTGCAATGGGCTTCTGGAAAAAGTTTCGTGCAGCTGTGTAAGTTATTTCAGAATTCAAGCAGTCGCAACCTTTCTCTTAAGTTACTTTTAAATTTCAAATATATTGTATAAAATTCTAGGATAAAATTGCTGCTTAGTATATTATTTGTCAGACTTCAGAAAAATATAGCACCTTTATTATATTTGTCACACTTGGCCACTTTAAAAGATGCTATTTCACTTTTGCCATATATTACTGCTAGAAAAACACATGGCTCCTATAATTCCATTGCTTCTAGATCTACTGAATAATCTACTGATAGCTTTGAACCTTCAAAAGCCCTCTAAGGATGGCGAATACAAAAGCTGAGCTTACAAAATCTTCTAATTTTGTTTTAAACCCCGCAATCATTTTCTATTTTCAAAATTCAACGATAGTAGACTCAGATTGATTCACAAATAAGCTATGCATTAAAACGTTTATCTAAAAATTTATGCTAATCTCACAGCTGTGCGACACAATTCCCACACAGCCAGCTGTCCCAAAAATGGTCTCTAGATCTGTGGCGGGCAATGAACGATTCGATCGACCGCCATATTGCTGGTAGTTAAATGGAGCGATAGTAACGACTGTCCTTTTATCAGCATTGGGCAGTCTACCCAGTTGTTCTTCTATATCAATGTATTCTCCTGTTTTCAGCAGATGCCAGCGCTCTTAAAAATAATCCTGACAATTTTACAAATAATCGAAAATGTTTAGGGGAAATTTTGTGCTTAAAAGTAAAGGATTCTCGTGTAAGTAGGTCACCCTCAAGTATTTTGAGAGAAATCAAATTTATTGTTCGTGAATTAAAACACTCAAAACGCCAGATTTGTGGTGTCCTCACGGCTCCGGCGAGGACACAGGGAGTTGAAGGATTAACAAGAGTCGACAGTTATATTTTTTAAGGCTTTGGGACTGTCCTTTGTCCAGAATAAGGGTTTGCTGTTTAGAGATGTTTTACTGTAATTATTATGCTGCCATATCATGCAGCTTTGTAAATGCAGTCTTCATGCAAGAGTGATCCATACACAATTGTTATTTCATTTAAAGCAACACTTAAAGTGTTAATCAATGTTTCTACACTTTACGAAAAAAAAAAAGGTTCAAAATGAATCTTTCAAGATTCAACATCATCCACTGTAGCAGATAATTTTGATAAATATCCATATAATTTTGAGCTGACCCTATATTGGACATTCGAGTGCTCCTTCAGTCCTTTCATTAAGCGGAATTATTACCTGGTGAATGAAGGCTACGTTTGCGAACCTGCAAAGACAGGGTGAAAGGAGTACGTTCTGGAAAACTGCGTTGTGCCTTGAACGTATGACCACAGCACAGCTCATATACAGATTGTCCGAAATTAAGCGACCCTATTTTAAAGTTGTCTGCAGACGAAATTATTGTTGAGAAAATTATGAAATTTTGTGTAGGAGATAATGAAAGTGTGGAAACTTGTTTGAGCGAATAAAAAAATTAGTTCAAATGTTCACCACCTGGATGCGTTTTTCTAATGAATTGCATATTAAGTATACATTTAAGATAGTTTAAAAATATTATTACAACAAAACATGTCCAACATGACTGCCGTCATTGTCAACTACCATCTGCGATCGCCAGAGACCATGTTCCACACCTGACCGCAGTGTGTTTGGGACGCGAGACGAAAAATTGGCGTCTCGCAAAACAGCCGAAAAGCTTTGTCTCGTCTCGCAAAAATCCCTAAATCATAATGTTAACCCTTTGAGGCACAACCCTTTCCCAATGCTGAAAAAAGGGCAGCCGTTGCCATCGCTCGACTTAACTACCAGCAAGATGGCGGACGATCGAAACGTTCATCGCGTGCCACAGATCTAAAGACACTTTTTTGACGACAGCCGGCTGTGCCGCACAGCCAGGTGGTAGTTAAGTCGAGCGATGGCAACGGCTGCCCTTTTTTCAGCATTGGGCAATCTATGCAGCCGTTCTCGCATTCTTCCATTTTTCGGCAAATGTCAGTGCTGTTAAAAATAATCTTGACCAATTTTTTTTACGGGAAATGACGTGCTAAAAAGTAAAGGATTCTCGTGGAGCTCTGTCGCCCGCAACTATTTTTATAGAAATCAAATCTATTCTTCGTGACTGGCAACAGTCAAAACGTCAGAGTCGGATGTTCCCAGAGCGGGATCACTGCTCGTTAAAGTGTTAAAAATGTTTGTCTCGTCTCGCAAAAAGTCGTCTCGTGTCCATCCCTATTGGGGAAATGTTACGAACATGCTGTGAATTGCTGTTCACAGTGTTGTCTTTAAGATCACGCTGCTGTTGCTACGTGTGCTGTCTTTAAGATCAGGCAAAGTTCCTATAGGATTACACCGACTTACCAAATGTTTCTAACCATAGACTGTGTTTCTAACCCCCCCCCCAAAGCCAAAAGTCGCATGAACTGCAGTCCGAGGACCGTAAGTGTGTAATTCATTAAAAAACGCCCCCTGGTGGCGAATATTTGAACTATAATTCACTCAAAGAAATTCCCATACCTTCATTGTGTCCTACGCGAAATTTCATTTCTAAACAGTAGTTTCGGCTGAAGACAACTTTAAAATAGGGTCGTTTAATTTCGTACAACCTGTACGTAACAGGCTAAAGTGGTCGGAGTCCAGTCTTCAATGTCCCGCTATCACTCAAGATTTTTGTCGTCCGTTTCTCCGTCCTATCGAATTGTGTATGTGCGTTCACGATTCCTTGCTTGTCTCTTTTCAGTCGCTGCTCCGCTCGAAAGACGGAAAAAGATGAATTTAACTATGATGACTTGCCGAATGAAAATATGATGCACAGAATTGAAACGGTTAATGGGTGAGTATAAAAGAGGACCCTACATTTTATTCACTATTACTTTTCCTGTTCGGCCACATGTTTTCACTTTAATCCTTTGAAGCGCAACCATTTACCAATGTCGAAAAAGTGCAGCCGTTGCCTTTGTCACAGCCGGCTCTATCAAAAAATGTTCGTTAGTTCTGTGGCACGCACTGGGCGATTCGTTCGACCGCCATCTTGCTGGTAGTTAAATCGTGCGATGGCAAGGCTGCCCTTTTTAGACATTGCACAGTCTATCTAGATGTCATCCGTAAGTACTTAATGGAAATGAAATGTATTCTTCGTGAACGAAAACAGCTAAAATGTCAGAGTTGTGTCGTCACCGCTCATTAAAAGGGATATGAGGGGGTGTTCCGCAATAAAAAAATACTTCCTGTCCATTCATATGACAATATTACACACATGGTCATATTACAGACAAGTAAAATTCTAAATGAATTGACTGGAAACTTGCACACGACAGTAGCATGATCTGAACCAGTGGCTCAGAACACTTTTATCCTTGTCAACCCCTTCTAAAATACAAAAAAAAAGACAAACCCGTAATTCAGTTAACAGAATCACTCAAATTCAGATGTTTCAAATGAGAGAAAAAAAATCAATTTACTTTTACAAGGTGCAGAAAAGCTTATTATTAGGAAACGAAAATACAATCGTAAGACATCCAAATACTATCATAGAAAAAAAAAACAGTGTTACAGTGCTTCCTTTACATCATACAAGAAATAATATGATGTTACAGTAAACGTGCATTACACGTTCAAATTTTATTGTAATCTATGTACAGCTGCAGAAAAAAAAAAGGCCCACTTGTACATTTTTCGGCCGTCGTTCGTCGCACAGCAAAGTTGCAGATACCAATCGTTTACAATTGACGCACACTTTAATTTGCTATGCATAAAAATTGCATAAGGGGCCATCTACATATTAAAATTCGCACCAACTTTTTTTTTTCAATAGCAACCCCTAGATTTCAATTCATATTTCAAAAATTTAGCTCATTTTAACCCCGGACACCAATTTTCAATAAATTTGGACAGAAAATGAGTGAGTTATGAGCACCCAAAATCCCCCTCCCCCTATGTTAAAATATTTTTTCATACTTCAATTCATATCTCATATAATATTGGTAGTAAGAAGCTGATTTTTATTCGTACTATTAGAACTAAACGACCCAAACATAATTTAATGTTATTATGATTTTTAATAAATCATTAATATGAATTATGAATTATTAAATTAATATTAAAAAAAATTATGAATAGCGACCTAGCCAAATTTCGATGGAAATAGATGCAGAAATTAATATTACATGGCTGTGCAAAATTTCAAATTTTTACGTTCAGTAGTTTAATTTATATTAAATAAAATGTGTTATTTTCATGAGTTAAGGGACCATATATAAATTTATTAAGTGAAAATTTTTTGAAAATTGCATAAAATAAATGTAAACTAGATTTATTTTGTGCAAAAACACAGTAAAAGATACCAGAATTAAAAATATCAAATTTTGAAGCAAATAAATTAGAGGTTTTTACAGTTTGTTGGGGATTCTATAAAGCGTGTATTTTTGCGTCCGCTACCATATTCCCCCAAATAAAATATTTTCCAGCTATAGAATTAGATGCAGTAGATGTATGTCTTCTAATACAACGTCCTATTTCTGAAAAACTAACATCCTCAACTTTCCAGGCATGAATGTGACCTTTTTTAATATCGGAAACATTAGGTCTTTGGAATTCCCCATACTTTATCAAACATTCAAAATCACGTTTTTCTGTAAAAAAAATTTCATCTAACTATAAATTAAAATACCGCCAAAAGTCTTAAGAATATTGCACATTGCAGGCGATAGTATTAAATGAAGAAAGTGAAATAACAAACACAGTGATAATATTCGGTCGGCAAAAAAGTAATTGCGTTTTTTACATGAAATTCAAACAAATAAATTTTCAATCATGAAACCATTCTTTAAGTTCGACCATAGCTGAGTCGAGCAATATTCATGCATGTATAGTCAGAAGAGCAGGGAGCAGTCTCTAACTCCTGCCAACATTTCAGCTGTGTAAGAGAAGCATCAAGGGAAACGCTGCATAACAATTTCAAAATTACAAAGATTTTCAAAATCCTTAGCAGTCATTTTGCATATTTCCCTTAAATCATGTGTACGAACCAAGGAAGTTATGAACTCACGGGTCATTTGGACCACAGACTAAATATTCTATTCTACCCTTGATATTCTCAGTACAAAAAACTTTAAGAGAGATGGGAACAATATTTTCCTTGAAAATAATATTAATTTCTTTTAATTCTCGCGAGCGAAATAAATGAAAGGCGAAAAGTTCGGAACCTACAAACAGCGTTTTTCAATTTGCAGAAAGTCCCTTAAAAACGCGCAAAAATGAATTCGCAATATCTCCGGAAATTATCGTAGAAAATGGGTGAAAATTTATATTTAGGGTAATTTGAAGGTTTTCTTTTGTTTAATAAAGTCAAAATATGGGGTTGCCATTGAGAAAAACGAAGTTGATGCAGAATTAAATATGAAGACGGCGACTTATGCAAATTAAATTAATAGTAAATTAAAGTACGCGTTATTTGCAAACGAATGGTATATGTAACTTTGCTATACGACGAACGATGGCGAAATAAAGAGCAAGTGGGCCTTTTTTTTCCGCAGCTGTACGTTTGATGTAGATAGCATATTAATTATTAATTACTATTTACTTTCTGTTTCTTAAATTTAATCTACCTGAAATATAGTTTTCTAAAGTATATTTCTGTTCTCATTTTTCTATCACTGCGGCTTTTGATTCTATATATCCGCTTTTTCTCGTATGCATTATTCTTAATTGTTTATTTTTCTCATCAGAACGTTGTCGCTATCTGAGCTACAATAGAGATTATATTACGTCCGTTTGCATTAGCTGCGACTTTTTGCTTTCCCCCTCTTTGGCAGAGTTTTGGCATAAATTATGTCTCGATGCTCGGAGCCATCTTTAAAATTACTTGTTCGGGTTTCATTACTTTATTTTTATTGGATTAAATTTTAGGGTTTCTGTGTAATTGGCGTTGGTTATCTCGGCCAAGATTATGTTCTCGCCAGTATCAAGTTCTATGCTGGCATGCTCTGTTTAGTCATTCCATCTTAATTCAGTTGTCTTTGTAGGATGTGTTTTTCTGGCCACCACCCGCTGTAATTTTAATGTTTCTTCAATAGTAGTTTTTCAATAAATATTTTTTTTAGGTATCTCACGTCTTCATCAATTTTATAACAGAAGTGTTTTAATTAATGAACCTGTGGTACACAACGCCTTCTAATCTTAAATTTAAAACTCCAAGCAAAATCATTAGTATAGTATGTTACCATACTTAGTAGACCACAAAGAGATACTTTATTATTTGCAGTGTAGTTGAAGTAATTCCTTTTCTTTCTATTCCTCAGATTTCGTCCTTCCTTCTTGGATTTGGAAAAAGAAGTTGTAGAAACACTTAAAGAAGGTATAAGAAGCGCACCAACTAAATATATGTACGCTTACTTTGCATTCCTTCAAGCACAGAAAAAACTTAACAAGAATTTGGATACAATTTTATCAAATGACATTGAAAGTTTGAATGGCCTCCTGTTGAAATTTGACGAAATCCCTGAATGGAATGTGTTGGACAAATGCTCTAAAAAAGTTCTTGTTCGGTGGGCGAACTTTGCAAATTGTATTACTAAAGCCATTTATCAACTGAAGAAAGATATGTAAGTATAAATCATACATGAAGTGCGATAAATGTTTGAATATTTAGATAAAAGTGTCCAAAACAGATTGTACCCTTTTCAAAAAAGATATTAAAAACTCACCGAGAGAAGTGCAAATTATCTAACTGTTACGAGATAATTACTTACCATACATTAATACTTTCTTATTTGCAAATGATACATTTTCTTCCTCGGGCATGTTGTATTGGATGCAAAAAATAATTGTAACAGATAAAATATTTAAAACACAAATTGCCGTTGATGAAAAACTACCTCGAATTACTAAGTTAAATCTCGCGAAAGTTACAAGATTTAATATCCACATTTTTAAAAAACCTAGCAGGTAAAAAAGCAGTTTTTCAGAACTTAGTTTTATCCACACTAGTAATAAAAGTCCTACCATTAAAGTTTTAAAGTAGTTTAAAAGTCCTACCATTACCATTAAAGTCCTACCAGAAGTCTAAACATTCTGCATATAAGTTCAAGAGCAGTTTTCCACTTTCTTAAATGATTCCTGAACTACGTTCGAAAATAACTTTTTGCTTTTTATGCTTGGATATGAATATCTGAAGGAAGGGAATATTAGCTTTTGTAAAATGTTTATTAATCATCGTCATAGATCTGGAAAGATTTCTGAGGTCGAAGCGTGAAGATTTCCCTTTAACATCTTAATTTCCCGACTAGAGTCTTCATTAGTTAGAGTAAACATACAAGCGTGCCCAGTAATTAACAGAAAATTTGAAACTGCAATAAATGTTTATTGGGACGTCATACTGACGTAAAATTTGGTGACACAACACTACGCGGTTTACAGTTTACGAAACGAGTTTAAATTAACGAGTTTTCGTTTTGTGCTGTGACGCAGCACTAGACAGACACGAAGTTGCAAGCGGTTTTCAGTAAAAGTTCGCGTCTTTGCAAGCAGTTTGCAGTAGTAAAATGCCGAATTTGACCATCAAACAGAGGATTTTCATTTTCTTTTGAAGAAATTTAGGTCATCACATAGCAAACTATTTGTTCAGTTTTGGACAGCTTTCACCTTCGACATATTTTTGCAAGTAATGGGAAGCAGTTCGAAACTCTTGTGCATTTAATCGGAATAAGTATACTCATACGTGATGTAAATATTTTTTTTATATCTATTATCAAACTCTTTTACTAAACAATTCAAGTTTTTGGTTAATTACTGGGCTCCCTGCATCTACAGTGTGCGTGTATACCTTATTTGTATGTTCTGACTTCACAAAACAATGATTTCGATTCACTTTGTTGACAAGTAGAGTGGAAATTGCATACTTTTATATTTCATCTAAATTGTTTCGTATCTCACAAATAATGTTTAGAGTGGTAAGATTTGAAATACAGTAATACCTACACTTACGCGAGCCCGTGCTTACGCGAGTTTCAAATCTCGTCGGTTCGCCTTTTCTTTACTTTTAAAATAACTTCGGTTTGCGATTTTAATGATATAATTTGCGATGCATACGTATTATATAAGATTTTACAAAGCATTTTCCTCCAAAAAATTATTGTTCTCTTTAGTCACCGGTTCTAATTAAAAATAATTTGTATGTACATATTTATGTGCGAGATTATACCCCGACTTACTCGGTTATCGCTCGGTCCTACCTATCGCATACGCTCGGGGTATTACCATATTGTTAAGCAACCATCGGTAATTTTCATCATGTTTTTAAATAATTAATTTTAAGATTACACATACATTAAAAGCCTATATTAACCCTTTGAAAAGCAAACATTTCCCAATGTCGAAAAAGTGCAGTCGTTGCCATCGCTCGATTTAACTACCAACAACATGGCGGTCGATCGAATCGTTCATTGCGTACCACAGATCTAGAGACCATTTTTGAGACCGCTGGCTGTGCCGCACAGCCGTGAGATTAGCATACATTTTTAGATAAACTTTGAATACATAGCTTATTTATGAGTCAGTCTGTGAGTCTATTATCATCAAACTGTGAGGGTAGAAAATGATTTCGAGGGTTAAAACAAAATTAGAAGACTTTCTAAGCTCAGCTTTACTATTGGCCATCCTTAGAAGGCTTTTGAAGGTTCCAAAGCTATCAGTAGATTATTCAGTAGATCTCGAAGCAATGGATTTACAGGAGCCATGCGTTTTTCTAGCAGTAACAATGGCGAAAGTAAAATAGCATCTTTTAAAGTGGACAAGTGTGATAAATATTATAAAGCTGCTCTATTTTTCTGAAGTCTCCCGAATAATATACTAAGCAGAAGTTTTATCCTATAATTTTATTCAATATATTTGAAATTTAAAAGCAACTGAACAGAAAGGTTGCGAGTGCTTGGGTTCTGAAATAACATACACCGCTGCACGAAACTTTTTGCAGAAGCCCATTGCAAAGGAATGGACCCTCCATTTGCAAAAAAAAAAAAAAAAAAATCAGTAAATATCAATCCAATTCCGCCATTTTGAGACAGCTGGATGTGCCGCACAGCCAGCTGTGTCTCTAGATCTGTGGGACGCAATGAACGATTCGATCAACCATCATTTTGCTCGTAGTTAAATCGTGCGATGGCAACGCCTGCACTTTTTCGACATCTGACAATCTATCTAGTTGTCCTCCTTGAGTATTTAATTGAAATCAAATGTATTCTTCTAGAATCAAAACAGCCAAAATATGATAGTTGTGTCCTCACAGAGAGGACACCATGTTAAAGGGTTATCACCGAGGACACCGTGTTAAACGGTTAACCCTTTGAGGCGCAACCCTTTTCCAATGCTGAAAAAAGGGCAGTCGTTGCCATCGCTCGACTTAACTACGAGCAAGATGGCGGACGATCGAAACGTTCATCGCGTGCCACATATCTAGAGACCGGTTAGACCGGTATCTAGAGACTGGTCTTTGACCTTTTTAGACTCAGCTGGCTGTGCGCGCACAGCCAGCTGCGTCCCGAATAATTTGGATTGTGGTCTCATTCTATATGATGGATGAGGATCGTAGAAATTCAAGCGATAAAAACTCGGGACAATACATTACGTTACCAAGAATAACTGCAAGAGTTTGCCCGGTTTCTGGTTATGTTTTCTAAGTAATTTTCGAAGACATTTTATGATGGAGATAAAGATCTCCGTCATCAGTTAATTTTAGTTCTTTTTTAATCGTAGAATCACACAATTAGTTTTTAATAGTAAGAATTTTCTAACATAGAGCAGATTAGGCACATTATTAGACAATTTTCGTAAGAGAAACAAAATACTTTATAACGTTTCTTCATAAGCTGTATTATGCGCTGTATTTATACACAAGCCTAAGAAAGTAATGTAATTTTCAGAAACCGCTGTTAGATACGCATTCAATAACATTTTTCTAAAGGCACTGCTTTTCTACTAATGTGTCAGTGAATTTTTATGAATTAGAATTTGTAAATAACAATATTCAACACTTTTTTTGGAAGAATGCTGAGCACTTCTTGTGCTCACTACAGTAGTCATAACTAATTCGAATATCTCGCATTTATTTATTTATTATACAATTCTTATGGGGGGGGGGAAACGCCTACCTATCAGATCAGTATATTTTTCTTTAAAAGTGAATTTGTGTTCTTTATTATCGAAGTTTCAAGATTCTTCGCGCAGACCGAAGACTCAGACCAAAGACCAGACGCGATTCTTCTCTCGCGTCCGAATTTGATTAAAACTATCGTGAAATAAAACACAAAAAATAGTTCTTATGAAATTACGAGAATATTTAGCAATATTTATCATTTCGTTACAGGTGCGAAGAATTTCCTAAATATTCATTTTTGCTTCCGTTGTTCCTTACCTATGAAACTCAGTAGAAACTTTTAGATCAAAAAGTAAAACTATAAAGGAAAATATCACCTTTTGATATTGAACATGCTAAATTTAATACAGTGATAAATTTAATAGAGCCCACAAGCAACTTATTAACCGAGGGCCTGTGCCCACAAGTGACTGATTAACCGAGGACCTGTGCCCACAAGTGACCGATGAACCAAGGGCCTGTGTCCACAAGTGACTGATTAACCGAGGGCATCTGCCCACAAGTGACTGATTAACCGAGCGCCTGTGTCCACAAGTGACTGATGAACCGATGGCGTCTGCCCACAAGTGACTGATTAACCGAGGGCCTGTGCCCACAAGTGACTGATGAAACGAGGGCCTCTGCCCACAAGTGACTGATTAACCGAAGTCATCTGCCCACAATGACTGATTAACCGATGGCCTGTGTCCACAAGTGACTGATGAACCGAGGGCGTCTGCCCACAAGTGACTGATTAACCGAGGGCCTGTGCCCGCAAGTGACTGATTAAGCGAGGGTCTGTGCCCACAAGTGACTGATGAAACGAGGGCCTCTGCCCACAAGTGACTGATTAACCGAGGGCCTGTGCCCACAAGTGACTGATTAACCGAGGGCCTGTGCCCACAAGTGACTGATTAACCGAGGGCGTCTGCCCACACGTGACTGATTAACCGAGGCCTGTGCCCACAAGTGACTGATGAAACGAGGGCCTCTGCCCACAAGTGACTGATTAACCGAGGGCCTGTGCCCACAAGTGACTGATGAACCGAGGGCCTGTGCCCACAAGTGACTGATTAACCGAGGGCGTCTGCCCACACGTGACTGATTAACCGAGGGCCTGTGCCCACAAGTGACTGATGAACCGACGGCCTGTGCTCACAAGTGACTGATTAACTGAGGGCCTGTGCCTACAAGTGACTGTTGAACCGACCTCCTGTGCCCACAAGTGTCTGATGAACCGAGGGCTTGTGCCCACATGTGACTGATGAACCGAGGGCCTCTGCCCACAAGTGACAGATGAACCGAGGGCCTCTGCCCACAAGTGTCTGATTAACCGAGGGCCTGTGCCCGCAAGTGATTGATTAAGCGAGGGCCTCTGCCCGCAAGTGACTGTTTAACCGAGGGACTGTGCCCACAAGTGACTGATTAAGTGAGGGCCAGTGCCCAGAAGTGATTGATGAACCGAGGGCCTATGCCCAAAAGTGACTGTTTAACCGAGGGCTTCTGCTAATGACATCCTGCAGGGCCCACTTGTGACTGTGACCTGCTCCTGTGACTCTCGTCTGCTCACTCCTCCGCCATGCCACACCACCAAAAAGGGTTTCCGCTAGGTCATGTAGTCGAAAGGCTTCATGACCTAGTTGGTACCTGGTCACCGTAGTCCTCTCAATAACATCGAGAGTGAAGTGCGGTGGCCGAAAGGGGAGTGTCTGTAGACCATTTCGAACAAAGATTGAAATCCCACCTTTGCAAATGTTCCGCCTCTTTCTTTTTTAAAACGAGGTTACGCTCTATATTTTTATGCACTATTCTCTCAATCCAGATAAACGGCGTTGATTAAAATGTATTTTCTGATACTGGCAAACTAGTATAACCTCTGCAAAATCACCAAAGAAAAAAAAAAGCTCCCTTAAAATGCCTTATTTAAACACTCAACGAAATTACACCAAGATCGTTCATTTTGGGTTGTTTCAACGCTGTGTTACATGGAATGCGGAAAAGGTTTTGGTTTCTTCTATTACGATTTTAATGTGCTCGCTAGATTGTTCGAAATGTTCTACAAGGTAGCCCACCTCCACGTGGTACTCCCTGGGCAACATTTTGGGACACCGCGAAGGAAAAATCTTGCGGTTTCTGAAATGGCTAAGAGGCTACAAAACGGCAGAAAAGGGGAGATAATTTTTTTAATTTAAATACGTAATCCTTTACCAAGAAACGTATTTAAATTTGTTTAAACACTCACTATTTTTTTTTTTTTTTGGAATACCATAGTTACATATCGAGGCTCAATTCTAAACCAAAATTCACCGAGTTACAGCTACTTAAAGTTAGAGAACCTTTAGAGCTGTGAAATAGGGTTTGTATACAAAATGAATGGGAAAAAAATAATGTACATGGTTTTGAGCTCATTTATTAGCGATTTCATTACTATTTTACGAATGTAGATTGCAATATTAACGTTTAACTATGTGTATCCAATAAATTATCATAAAAATATAGCTTATACTGAAAATAGAATTTTTAAAAAATGAGCTGTAGTTAAATAAATAAAAAAAAAGAAATAAAACACTTTATTAAACATTAAATGAGACAATGAAACATTTTAAAATACGGATGTATGCATTTTAGAAACTAAAAATAATATTACATTAAAACCTATAATTTAAAATTTGAATATTTATAGGGTCCCTTAACGGTTTACCGTAACGGGACTTTTTTAAACGTGGAAAAGTGACTTAAGTCAAAATGTTTGCGGCTTCATAACTCTGTGAATTTTGGTCGTAAAATGGCCATCTTTTTCAAATTTTGTATGAAATTGTGTAAGAAATTTTTTTTCTATATATAACTGATTAGAGGTCTGCGCTGCTGCGGCACGTCGGCGTGCCGTTGTAAGCCGCGGCTTGCAATCGGTGTCATAATCTTACAGAAAAGTTTCATTTTTTTTCCAGAATGAAAAGTAAAGTTTAAATTGTTACGAATTTTAATAGAGAAATTAATAGTTTCCTTCTGCAATGTGAATTTAAGAATAAATTAGTTATTCAATGTTTTAGATATCTCCTCACTAAATGATGTTTTCCACTTGCTTTATGTAAGATCAGTACGTAACCAGTATTTCTTTCGGATGTGGCTGAGAACTCAAAAACTGGAAAGTATTATAGTCGATAAAAGTCAACGTATCATATTTTTTAAAGAGTTTAGTACTTTATTTTATTTTTACCTAAAAGTGTTCTTACATAAGAATGAATAAAAAAGAAATTGATAAATAGTGTTTAAAACCCTTTCTTGTATACATTTATAGTACCAGGTTACCGAGCCATGCTCAGAATCTAAAGGCTCCTTAAGTGTAAAATAATGAATACGTAAATGCTTTGGCACGTATCAATAATCTTTATGGTTACCAAAGATTTTCATCGCTGTCGGATCACCCACACATTATCAGGTAAGCTTTGGTCGGCATTCAATGTTACAATGGCATATACTTTGTTTTGAAGAGGGATGCTAAATATTCGATGGTCGGTGCCATCAGAGTTGAGCAAAAAGTAGTTTAACGTAAGGTGCCTCCTTTCCTTCTGTAGCAGATCAGCGAGGGTATCAGCGAAGATCTTGGGCGATGCATTCACTAACAGCGTCTTCATTACTTCAGAAATATATCTGTCCATATTGAGGACGTTCAAATTCAGCATCAAGAATTTGAGTTGGTTGAACTGTCAGATGAATGAGTTTATAAAAAAAATTCATCAAGTCTGTTATACACTGTTCGCAACGTAGCAGTACACACCAAAATCGTTAATAGTTTCACTCGTCATATACTGTGAACAAAGCCATTGTAAAGTATGCTTTCAAATTTCGAATTCTTTGAAATGTGGGTGACATCGAAGAAACAACCACACCCATTCATTAGGAAATTCGGAATGTCCTACATCAATCTTACAGTCCCCAAAATGGTTTCGGTTAATTTTTGTTTTTACTCTTCAGAAAAATGCAAAGCTCCAGGGTGAATGCAATCCATGTTAAAAAGTTTTAAACTATGATAATAAGTACCCACATTTGTGGCAGCTTTGTAGATACTTAGACTGTTTACCCGAAGTATTTGTCGACGTCTAGCTGTTCCATGTCGTTCTCCTTCCAAATACTAATCATCTGTTTAATCTGCTTGTGTTTGAACTGCACGTTCACACATTTGGGCTAAGTGCTGCTGTCGGTGATCATATGTTTCCACAGCTCGTTTTTGAGCTACACTTTCATGCATTTACGTCTTTATAATACATCTATTATGATAATTCTTTACGATTGAAATTGTAAATTTCTCTATAGTGCTTCAATTCAAACATAAAATACTTATTTTTTTCTAATTCAAAGAAAATAAATCATGCATAAACAAATTCTACAAACGTAAATTCAATCTTATAGATACATAAATATAGATGCCATAAAAGTATAATCTTACATAAATATGCTTTAAACATAATTTTATTTTATAAACTCACGCTTAAGAAAATAAAAAGTGTAACACAATTTAAATTATTAGTACAAAAGGACACTTCGAAATCATGAAATCAAAAACAGAATAGATCAAAAATATTCTTTTATAATAACCCTAACAACTACTTAAACGTTGACAATAATAGAACAAACGAATGGACTGAAGAAAATGGACTTCTAACCTCGAATAAATCAAAAATAATCGCTCCTATATAGTTACGCTGATCCCTGACTCTGGCACAATTCCAGTTCAACCACTCAAAATAAAACTTTTACCATCCAGATTAAAAATGTATTGTCTAATAACTTAAAATTTCCACGGTTCGTTGGTGCGATCAGCCTGAAAATTATCATAATTATGTAAAAAAAAAGAAAGAAAAAAAAGAGGAAAGAAAAAAAATAAAGAAAAAATCTCATAATCCACCCGTTCCCTGATTTTTAAGTGTTTTTTTTTTTTTGTATTTTTAGCTCTATTTCATTTAAGAGAATAAAAAAGCTAATCATTTGAGTGTCAGAATCATCTATTGCAAGTGACATTGACGTTACATTGAAGTCACGGTTATCAGGCTTTGGAGGAAAAATTACGATTCCAATTCGCTTAAGATAGCTTTTCTAAATTACTACTCAGTTTAACTTTTTTTCAAAAATAAAACGGTTTTCTATGCATTAAGCATGGATATAGGAGAGGATGTTGATACCAAACGAAATGTTTCGAATACGAAATGTTTCTGCAGATTATACAATTCGAATTTCGATGTATAATAAAAATTGAATATGAAGTTATTTGATTTTAAGTGGGTAAATATTAAATATTCTGAGTGTAGACATTCTATCGCCCGCTGTAATTGTCTCCACAAAGGGCTTTATCCTTTAGTTTAATGATAGTACACAACACAAAACAACACAGTCTAATCCACGTCTAAATAAGAATTGAAAATTTATTAGAAAAAATCTTAGTAACCAGATTTCAGCCTCCCAATTTACTGCTTCCACATATGGACAACTCCCAGCCTGCGGCCGGATGGGGCCCGCCATGGCTTTTGGACCAGCCCTCAGAACAAGTCAAAACCCTGTATAAAACCTATATAAAACATTCAAACTTCCATATAAATCCGAATTATACGACCCGCGATTTCGCTAACATCCTGAAGTCAGGCCCAGGAGGCACGATCGTAAAGTTCTGCCCGCAACTTTTAAAAGGTTGTCCGTACGATGATAAAATAAATGAGTTGAAATCATCAACTGCAGTGAATGAAAACTAAACTGATGGCTGATCATCTGCAAAATTAATTTGAATATCGGCTGCGGCCCGTTCTTCGCACGGTAGGAAACGAAAAATTTCCTCACATGTGTAATTCGAATAATTCCAGTGATGTGGAATCTAGAAAAAGCAAAATTATTTCACTCTTGACTTAAAATTTGCGTCATATATGTAATAACCTGAGATCATTGCAATATAATGACACACACACACACACACAAAAAAAAAAACTATGTCAGCGTCATTCGGTATCAAAAAAGTGAAAATGGACCGTTTGCAGTGAACTTCTCACTTTCAAAATGTCTTATTTCCGCAGACATGCTGTCTTTTAGGTTCACGTTTTAGCGTTAAATACCTCAGACACTACATGAAATGGACATTTTTTTTATTTTAAAAATACGTCACCCTCTCTTGGAACCCTTTACAAAAAGAAAAGAGATAAGAAATAAGACTGCGCTATTTATAAGGGCTTTAAAATTGTTTTTCTAGATTATGCCGTTTAATTTTCTTCTCACAAATAAATCCAGTATTTATAAAAGGAAATCGAGCCAAGCAAAGAAATCGTCTGCTCGCGGGACCCGTTTTTATTTATTTTTTTCAACTGGCAATTTTAATCATTGTTACTGTATCCATGACAACCAAACCGCAAGATATCAAACCGAAACTCATAAGCAGGTACTACTGAAATGAAAATCCTTCTTTACTTAAAAATTCGTAAAAATTCTCCTAATTTATATTTTTCCCCCGTTCTTCTTTTAAAAGTGGGCGAATTGTGTGCTCCGTCTTTTGCCCAAATATAAAAAAAGTTATGACAGATAGAATTCAAGATGCAGCAGTTTTAAAAATATTTTTCGAAAGTCAGCGTCAAATTTAATTTTATTTGAAAAATTCCCAAAAATCTGCAAATTATGTTACACAGTCCGAACAAATAGTTTTTAAAAGAAAATTTTCTCCTCTATACGATGATGTAAATATCGTTTTCTTGCGAGCGCAATTACCGGCGTTATTATGTATTACGCAAGAAAAATCGCTAAAAATCGGACAAAACATAAAATAAAACATTTTCTAATTCGAATTTCGAAAAAATCGCTTCGAGGTGTGTCGAGACCCGTCTTGGAGAATTTCCGTGCAAAATTTGGTAGGTCTACGATCTTCCGTTTCGGAGCTACGCGAGACACAGACAGACAGACAGACAAACGGACAGTTTACACTCTAAAAAAAGAATGTATATTAAAGATATTTTTAAAAAATGATGATCGGGGATATGAGTTTGAATGTGAACATTTATTGCTAGAATGCAATGAATGATTTTCTTTCGTAATTTCGGCACGACCCCTGAAACTTGATCATCCGACTTGATTTTTTCCATTCAAAATCCATTCATTTTCATATTTCTGAGACGTTTTCTGATGAAAGGCTAAGATTTTGTGCATCATGCGGGGATGCGCCAACTGCTCCAAATCCATGCGAAAATCTGCTACAAAACGACCGTTTTTGGACCTTTTTTTTTCTCTCCAAGTTCAGCAAAACTGCGCCATTTCTATTTTTCTATAGGACGAAATCGTTTGTAAATCTCCGGAATTTTTACAAAAATGATCGCACATTCTAAGCATCATACTTTTTTTTTTAATCTTTTTTTGGATCTTAAAAATGAATGCTTTTCCTTTGTATCCTCCAACGGCTTAACTGTAAAAATTGACCCCTATTTTAAATTTAATAATTTTATTTAACTGGATAATATTTTTAATGTTATTAAAGTATTTATAAGCTCCACTGATGGTAGTTAAAATATTTTTGTAAATATTAGTTTTTTGATTTTAAATAGATATTTTGTATAACAATGTATCAATTAACTAAATTTTTGATAATTATTATTTCATAAACTTCTGATACTCATCCCCCACCTCCTCTAAAGAAAAAAGTTGGTTGTCTATAAATAATATTTTAAATTATATAAAGCAATGCTAAAATGGAACAGGTATTAATTAGTTTAGCCCCTCTTTTAGATGAAAAATGTGTTGTCTATGACAAAGAGACTTTTGATAAAGAGATTTGTCATAGACAACCAGGCAATGACAAAGATATTTAGCACTTCTAACTAAAACAGATCAAAGTGCGATAAAAAAAAAAAAAAAAAAAAAAATTTGTTTCCCCCCCCCCCCCCGAAAAAAGAAGCGTAGACAATTGTGTGTATTTGAATATGAGTTTTATATAAAAGTGTCTGTGCATGTATAGTTTTTGTTGTAGTTTTGATCCTTAATTTTTATTTTTTAGAGTGAAATTCTTTAATGACTTCTCCCCTCCCTCCAGAAATAAGTTTTGTATTTAAAAATTGACATTCGTGTGCTCCAAAAGTGACTTTTTGTGCTCCAAACTCCTCCAGATAATTGTTTTCCTTGCTCCGAATTGCTACTAAAATTTCTTTTTTATTGTTTCACAAAGTGCTCCAAAATTTAATTTAAGCTAGTACACCACTGCCACTTCTTTAGTGTGTCGGGCATATTTTACTAACTAGGAATATTTTTGTACAAATTTAAAATGTGTAACTTTTTGAAAATTTAAGAGGGATTTTTTGCTAATGTAGTCCTTTTCCTCAATTTGAACATTTTTTCGATTTACATTGCCAAACACTCTCATTAGATAAAGAATTACCACCTTTTGGGGCCACCCTGCAGAAATATAAGGATACATACATTTTTATTATGCTCTTTTAAAATAATTTTCCACGCCGCGGCGCGCCAGTAAACGCAACACAAAAGAAACACAAACACATTGCGACAGGAAATCAGTTAAGCTTGAATTTATTTTATTATTAATCGCAATACCGGATCATTAGACCTGTAATGCAAAACAGTTAAAATACTTCAAAATAAATTAATAATGAAAATATGATTAAAAGTGAAATAAATAACGGATATGTCTGTTAAAGAATCAGTTGTATTTTAAATGAACCTGAAGCTGAAAGTCTGAACATCTTCTTTCACAATGAAACAGCAATCACCACCTGATTTCTGTTTTAATTGAATTTGCTGATTTCCCTGAAAGCCACTCAAAAGTTAAATAAACTTCGCTGTGCAGGAGCTTGTGGTGGCATGCTCTCTCAACTCCTGCTTCCTAGAACTCAATTTTTGTGAGCCACCAGATGTCTGATTGAGGTTGAATCCATTGAGATATGAATACAAGCAGATGGCATTAGATATCTTCAGCAATTGGACAAAATGGATTAACTCTGTTGGTCTAAGTATGCCCAGCTAGAAAAAGTTTGCACAAAAAGTGTACAAAATCCGAGCGTATTTGGCACCTCTGCTTGTGCATAAAAAGTGTAAACTAAATTGTGCACAAAAAGTGCACTCTGGGGACCTAGACGGGAAAATGTAGAAGGCGTGGTCGGTTGATTCTAACGAATGACGTTTTCGTCCTTTCTTTCCATTTTAGTGCTGCCATCTATAATCATATTTAAGTACTTGCTCCATTTTTCAAACTTCCAAGGATTGGGTTCGAACTGAGGAACCACGGTTTGGTAGGCGAGCATTCTAACCACTAGACTGGAGTTGACTCAGAATGATGTGTCTTTAGTTTAAGGTGATTGTTGTTTCAATTTCGGAATTGGAACATGTATGTATTTAAATAAATAAAATTAGACTTTGCCAGTACACTTCTCAAAAAAAAAAGAAAAAAAAAATAGAAAGAAAAAAGCGATTTCTATGCATTCTAAGCTTTTGGAACCCGAATACGATCGTCAAAAAAAAAAAAATAGTTTGTCCGTCTGTCGTTTTGTCATTCTGTGCGTGACGCTTTTTTTAAATCGCACATCACCTAAAACTGACTGAAGCTAATGAAATAAAATTTGGTGACATGATAGGTGGTCACTCATCTTGAACTATATTTTTAAAAAATTCATTAGATTTTGAGATTTTCCAAAAATTGTTTCAAAGTGCGTACATTTTTGTTCGCAGATCAGGTATGAACGACTAAAGCGAAAGAAATGAAATTTGGTGATATACATAGATGATCACTCAATTTAAGCTATAGGTGTCGGTTTAAAGAATTTTTTTTTTTTGCTTAGATTTTGAGATGCTTCTAAAAATCGCTCCAAACTGGGTAAATTTTTGTTCGCAAAATTTAGCGACACGATAGGTGGTCATACAACTTAAACAATGTCCGTAGACAGGGCCGTACCCAGAAAACATTTCCAGTGGGGGCGCCAAAAATTTCGGGGGGGGACTAAAAGGTGGAAAAGGCTAAATTTTTCACAAAAGGCTACATTATTATTGTTTTGTTAACAAAATTTTAAATTTCGGAGGGGGGAACAGGGGGTTCGGTCCCCCCCCTTAGGTACGACCTTGTCCCTAGAGTTTCTAATTATTTGGATTAGATTTTGAGATTTTGCGAAAATTGTTTCAAACTGCTTAAATCCCAGCTAGAAAATGTTTGCACTTTTTGTGCAAAAAATGTAGGCATAAATTTAATAATTTGAAAAGTATACACTTTTCGTGCACAGTTTTCGGCTATAGAATATGCACTTTTTAGTATGCATAAAAACTGCATATAATTTGCACAAAAAGTGTATACTTTCAAAATAATCGAAAATATCTACTTTTTATGCACAAATTGTGCACAATCTATACTTTTGTGTAAAAAAGTGCAGACTTTTTCTAGCTGGGTCTGGGTGGCGGCACATTCTTTTGGTTCCTTTTTAAATAACAGTGAGAGATGCAGAATTTTACGGATTAAAAAGTAAAGATGCACAAGAATGTGTTACAGTAGTTCTAAACACAAAATTTCAGCATTCTGTGGTTAAAAGTTTTACAGTTTTGCCGAATACGTAATTATTCTGGGCGTCCATTTTGGCATCATTACTTCTTTGAATTTCGAACTGTCACCGTAGAATAACGCAGTCATATTGCAATGTGGTCATAGTGCAATGTGATAGCTAATACCGTCTCTTTGTATTCATATCTCTATGTTTGAATCACAGAAATCGAGATTATTCTCGAATAAATTCGGTGTCACTTTTTTTTTTATCAACTATATTACCAACTTGTTACTTCTGCCAACTGGGTTTGTGTAATTTTGCCAAGTGTACTAGAAATAAAAAGTAAATTGTAGCTTCCGCTAATTATTTTTTTTAACCAAGTTTGGCAACGAGATATCTAATTTTGTCAAGTCTAGCAGAATTGCGAGTGTTAGGGGGTGAGAGACTCTCCCCCCTCCTTTTAGCAAGGGCCTTGAGCAGAACTCATGCATCTCTGGGAAAAACGTGGAATCGAAATATGGAAACGAATCACTTTAGTCCACATATATCCATAAAAAAGATAAGTCATGCCAGATACATTGATTATAAAACATTTTCCAATACAACAGTAGTTTTTTTGCGTCAGGTATGGCGAACTCGGCAAGGTTCTGGGGACAACCTTAAAAAAAGCTGTATAGTAAAATTAATGTAATTTTTAGAGACCCTGTAAAAGTAATGCCATTTCTTTTGTTTTTTCGTGTACCAAACGTCAATATTTTATGTAGCCAAAACTACTAAAGCTAATACCTGATACGAAATTTGATGCATACGTGAGTTTATCAGCGTAGGTGCTAAATTGGGGGGCATTTTCCAAAATTCGTAACTTATGGGGGGGGGGGGGCAAAACGTTCTTTTCACATATCCTGCTCGATCTCAAAGAAAAAAAAAATATTCATAAAATTTTTGATACAGCACGCACGAATACCTCAAAAATAGATTTCAGCATTTCGAATATAAATCTACAAGGAGAGTAGACGCGAATAAAAGGAGATGCTAACCGTTTTTCTTGGAAGAAACCAGAAAATATCGATAATTTAGCAAATGGAAGTCCTATTTCTTAGGCACAATTCGTTTGCATTCAACACTTGTTGAAAATTCATTTGTTTGAATTTAATGTAAATAATTTGATTTCTACTTTTTTTTTTTCTGTCTCGAGATACAGCCCTGATGCTGACAAAGATCAATATATTTTCGATCGAAACACGTGTATACTTTGATAAATACCTTTTAAGGGTGTTATTTCACAGTTTTAATTATTTCATGTTGCCTAGTATTTTCTAATTAATCAATACCCTAATCAGTCTCCTCAACAACACCCACAATTTCTGACGTCATACTTCATACGTCATCCGTTCCACGACCTTGAAAAACAACAGTAACTACGTCCAGCCCGAAAATGCAAGAGTCGGCATACTTCATTTATTAAAGAGATGAGCCAGCTTCATTTTACTGGCAGGTTCGTCTGTCTCACAGAAAGAAAGGCGCCAGAATTTCGCCTTAAAATGAGCTATTAAATGCCTCCCTCCGAATGTCTCTTAGATCTTCAAGTTCTTGTCTATTTTCTCTCCCACTTTGCTTAACACTTTTATTTAATTATGTTCCCCGATGAATGCGATCCTGAGTGCATTTATTTCCCCCTGAGTAATGGTTTCCCCGCAGTGGCCTGGTGTTTTGCAGGGAGGAGAAGGTTGAGGTGTCTGAACGAGGTGGGTTTTTGGAAATGGTTTGTACATTCAAGCTTCGTTAGTATGCCAGTCTCGGAGCCATCTAAAAATGACGTATTAAGCGGAGTTTCTTTTAAATGTCCAAACGAAATTCTAAATGTTTATACAATAAGTGTGCCTATGACTAACTCACATCATACAAATGAATAGAATATGGATTTAAGTTAATAAAATGAATGACAAATTGCATAATTAAAATTTAAGTACGGAAGGCACGTAGTATTTATAATTTAACTGTGCAATATGTCCTGTTCAAGGTGCCATCGTACGGAAGTGTAAACGAAGAACAGTCCTGTATGAATTCCTAAAATATGTTGATAAGGTAACAATTTTTTTAAGGAAAAATGCCGAGAGAGCAAAAAATAAGCCCTACTGGTCGATAACCTTCACAGAGAAATAGATTGCAAACGGATGATTCAAAAAATAGCGCTGCAATAAACGTAATTCGATGTGTGAAAAAGAGTATTAAAAAGGTTGGGACTTCTGAAAGATGATGTGATGTCTTATCCAGGTGGCTTACTAACGAAGTCTGATTGTATGTTGAATAACAGAAGGGCGAGTAAAATGAGAGTATTGACGGGCCATTCGAATGATTTCTATAACTGATTAACACTATTCAATTAGAATCAAATACAGCTCAATCGAATATTGAATATTCGCGATTTTCACTAGTTTAATAGTAGTCGCGATTTTGCTATTCGAATAGTATTCGGCATTTCATTATTCAAATAGCATTCGTGATTTTCACTAGTCGAATAGTAGTCGCAATTTTCCTATTCGAATAGTATTCGCCATTTCCTTATTCGATTAACATTCGTGATTTTCACTACTCGAACAGTAGTCGCAAATTTTCCTATTTAAATAGTATTCGCCATTTCGTTATTCGATTAGCATTCGTGATTTTCACTAGTCGAATAGTAGTCGCAATTTTCCTACCCGAATAGTATTCGCCATTTCCTTATTCGATTAGCATTCGTGACTTTTACTAGTCGAATAGTAGTCGCAATTTTGCTATTGGAATAGTATTTGCCATTTCATTATTCGAGTAGTTTTCGTGATTTTCACTAGTCGAATAGAATTCGTGATTTTCAATATTTTAATAGAATTTGCGATTTTCACTATTTGAATAGAATTTGTGATTTTCACTATTTGAATGGAATTCGCGATTTTCACTATTTGAATAGAATTCGCGATATTCACTATGTCACTATTCGAATAGTATTCGCCATTTCATTATTCGAAGAGTATTCGCGATTTTCACTATTCCAATAGTATTCGTGATTTCTATTCGAGATTTCGAATACCTTGTGCTATCCGAATGCAATGTGTTGAGTGTTCGAATGGATTTTTCACAATCGATTATCAAAAATGTATTTCATAATCAATTAATTCGATCAATTCCATTCGTTCATTCATGACCATCAATACATGAGGGTATACATTAAAAAATATCGTATTTTTCACAGGGTATTCCAAAAACATTGATCCCGGTTTGTATTCCTTAAATATTAATTACATAGTTGCATAAGAAAGATACAGAATTTTTTGAAACTGATTGAAGTTTTCTAGGGAATTAAATTTGAGTAGATAAGAAAATAAAATTTTTATACGGCCTCTGAATAAAAGAAAATCTAATTAGTGAAATATACTCCACACTTCTCCTTTGTAATAAACTCTAACGTTTGCCAGTTCCTCGACAAATATGGAAGATATCGCTGAGATAAGTTCAATTTTGGGGACTTACTTTTTTTCCCCAAGCTTAGCCTTCAACCACCAAAAATTGCAAACCTTGGCAACTTTCAACAGTTTATCCCTCCCTGCGATATCTGGCAAACCCTTAAATCCGTCCACAGAAATATCTCAACAAAAAAATACCGGAATGAATGAAAAAGTACTCTAGTGCTAAAAGGAACGAAAAAGAAGAAAAACGCATATATAGGGTGTCCCAAAAAGGTGGTAATGGGTTTTAATTCTTCATCTATTAAAGATAAGTGGGCGATGCCAATCGAAAAGAGGCGCAAAATAAAGCAAGAAATAAGACTCCGTTAAGTAAAAATTCCTCTCCTTCATTTTCATATAGTTTCACTTTTTAATTCTATACGACCCCCTCCCCCCGCACTAAACAATTCTCAGTAAGTCAAATGTGCCCTATACACTCATGAGGTGACATACAAAATTTGGGAATTATACCTTAAAAAGTGTCAGAGATATGGAGACAAATATAACGCTGACTTAAACCACTTTTCGATGACTCTCGAAGGGAAAAAAATCACGTGGAATGATCGAATTTAAGGGGTCGTACAGAAATTACAAAAGAAAATCTTTTTTTTTTTAAATTCAAATAATAAACGTTTACGTTCAAAATGACGTATAGCCCCCCGATCATCTTTCTTTAAAGATGACTCAGCAAAGTTGTATGATGAAAGTTGAATTTGGTACATCACCTCATTAGTGTATTGGGCACATTTTACTAACTGGGAATTGCTTTGTACAGAGGTCGTATACAAATTGAAAAAGTGTCACTTTTTGAAAATGAACGAGAGGATTTTTTTCTCAACGGAGTCTTACTTCCGACCTTATTTTGAACGTTTTTAAAAATTTACATGATCACTTATCTCTAACAGATAAAGAATTAAAGCCCGTTACCACCTTTTTGGGGACATCTTGTATTACGCGTTGAACATGGTATCTTTTCCCTTTTCGAACTCCGCAAAAAGACCGTGATACCAAACCCGCATAATTAAAGAAAAAATATATTTAAATTTCAGTTTGCCCGTACTTATTTTTCTTGAAACAGCAATTGTCTGGTGTATTTTTTTCTTTTTTTTTCGTCTAAAGTACTTCGACCCCGCCTATCACAAATAAGAGAAAGGGTGGGAGCTAACCTTCTCCCATATTCCGAATGTTGTTTTCTCCGCCCGGCTCCCGTGATCGGCCGAAATGTCAAAGGTAAACGATCCAAGGGAGGAGAGAGCCGAAATCTAGAAACATAAATATAGAGGGGGAAGCGGGACAAAAAGGGATATGTGGGAAGGAAAAAAAGTTTCGCAGGGAGCTCCCAGTTTCTATAAATAGACACCGAAAGAGGACAGGAGAATGTGCTCGGATGGCACCATATACCCCAGGATCGAATGAAGGGAGAATTAATTGTCCTGTAGTGGATATTGTTGTTTTGTTATTTTATTCCAGCATTTTATGATTTATAGAATGATATTTATTACTTCTTTGTGAGACAAGGGTTATCTTTTAACCCCCCCCCCTTAACTATGGCATGTATGCAACAATGGGGTGATGTTTTGATTTACTTCGTTGTATACGAGAGGCATAGGAAGTAACGTGATCGCAAAAAGTTTCGGCCTTTTTATTAGTATTTAATTATTATTAGTATTTAATTAGCCTTTTTATTAGTATTTAATTATTATTAGTATTTAATGCCTTTTGTCCTTTGTATCACTTGCCTGTACAATGATACAAAGACTCAATCATACATTTTCAAAGAATTTTTTTACGCGCAAAAAGAGGTATTTTTTAAATAGAATTTATCATTATTGTATGTATAACTGTAAAATATTTCCAGTTATATATTTATAGTTAAATAGATAGCTATACATGTAATATAAATATGTTTAAAAGTTCATTTATAATGTACGGTTATAAAGGCCAAGATTTTATTTTGGGGGGTGGAGGTGAGGGGGGAGGGTTGCTGAGAACTCAAAAACTGGAATGTATTATCTTATGAAAATTGATAAGACCTTTTTTTTTTGAGGGGGGGGGGGGGAGACTGTGATGTTGCTTTATTTTATTTTGCCTAAAAGTGATCGAATATAAAAATAAATTTAAAATAATAATAAGTTGATAAATCAAGTTTAAAATCTTCGGAAATATATTTATACATAAAAAGTAAATAAATAGGTTCAATTTAAGACTAACTAAACCTCCAATTTTTCAAAGTGAACTTTGAAATATACCATATTTGAAATTAGTGGTAAGATTTCTATTTTGAAACATTAGGCAAGTTATGAATGCGGATAACCATCACAGTTCCCTAGGTTACCTTTATTAAGTTTTTCCTGTAAAGTGTGCTTTCTAAACGAGGAAATAAGTAAGTGACTCTTATGGAAGGGAAGATTTTAGTGTAGCTTATGCTAAGACAAGAGGTATCCATGGCTCGCGCTAGACTTCAAAATCAACGAGTCATGTTGACTCGCAATCAATAAAAGTGAGAGTCAATTTTTGAAAACTGCTAGTCAAAGTCAAAAAACTATTTTTTTTTTTAAATCTAAGAAAGAGAAAATAAAGAGGTTCCTTTTTTCTCATGTAATTATTAATTTTTGCCTACATATTGATTTCTACACAATGCACAATTAGTATAAACTAGATTACAGACACGAGTAGCATAACTCTTTCAAACACAAATGTTAAAACAGTGATGAAAAACCGACAGAAAAAGAAGGAAATAAAAAAAAAAGTTATAAAATTGTATTCGTGCATAAAATGCACATGTCCGTTACCTTTTTTTCCCATACACAATGAAATTTCTAAGTCCTGTTAACAACTTAATTAAATCGAATTTAGTATTTTTAATAAAAAATTTACATAGCATTAAATTATGAATATTTTATTCTTTATCTACATATTTTCTCTGTTTTACACTTTCAAAATATTTATTGTTTTCTCCAAGAGGAAATTCCGTTAATGGTGTGGTATTTAAACTTAGAGTCTTTAAATTAGACAGATTTTCATCTTTCAATGCAGTTCTGTATCAGTTTTTAATCCTGTTTTGGACGCTGAATGCTCGTTCACAACAAGCACTGTTAAGAGGAATTATGAGAGCACAGCTGGCTAATATAGAAAAATCCGGAAAGAGATCTTTCGTATCTGATGCAAGCTTGAGGCAAATTTCTTTAAATGATAAGTATTTAATTCCAAAACATGTATCTTTAAGCATACTAAAATCATGCTGAGCTATTTCATATTCATATTCAAATTCTTCGTTACCATAATTTGCTAAATCTGATACCGAAGTCAGATATTTTTTGGGATTTAAAAGATAATCTAAACAGGTGAGAATATTCATATCTTTTTCTGTAAATCTATCTGTTAAGTTCGCCAATATCTTGTCGAGATATTCATTTAAAATTTTTTCTGAATATTTCTGATGCTGATTAGTTGCTTCCTTTAGCTGGATATCTCTGTAAATACATGCATTTTTTTTTATTTGCTTGTAATTGATCAAAAAAGCTGTTTAAGTGAGATCGATACTCAATTTTCATAGCTTTCAAACAACTTTTTGCCCCACTAATAATGGCTGGGACAGTTGACAAATCCAAATCTTCTTTTTGGAACATTTTGTATAATTTTTCAAGTATGGATTGAATATCAAGTAGCAATTTAACAATATAAATAAATGAGAATTTCGTTATTTCCTCATATATTGCTGATGTAGCTTGATGTTTTACGGCTTTTTCTCGTCTAATTCAGCAACAATTGCTTCCCAACACTTATTAATTGCAGATATGTGGGGAAAGATGGACAACCATCTTATTGGAGTTGGGTGCTTTAGTGATAGCATCCATTTCCAGCACGGATTCCATCGCTCAGGCAAATTAGAAAAGTATTTATAAATGTGATCTGCTGTTTGCTGAAAAAAGAAAACTTAATTATTTTTTATAAATCAAATCAATCCGCCTTTCTTTTAAACTTGCGAATCACTCAGTGATGTCCTCATAAAAAGGCGTTGTTTTAATTCAGATATCATTAATTTTAAAAGCTCTTTAAAATTCCCCATGTTTAAAGAATTTTCTCGCTCGCCATGTCCTCGAAATGCCAGTTCTTGCTTACTTAAAAAGAATACTGCTTTGATGGAGTAATTACATGAAGCGTCTATTCAGGCTTACTTTCTTGATAAATTCAGCAATATAAAGTCGAGAGTTTTCCTTTAATGCGTCAGCAATTTAGCTCCCACTTCTTATCAACTCCTTAAATTTTAAAGAATTTTTAAATGCTCGATTGAGCTTTCATGTGTTTTACATGCTCGTGTGATGGTGGTTAATCCTAGGGATGGACGCGAGACGACTTTTTGCGAGACGAGACAGAGATTTACAGCTTTTTTGCGAGACGAGACAAACATTTTTAACATTATGATATAGGGATTTTTGCGAGACGAGACAAGCTTTTCGGCTGTTTTGCGAGACGCGAGACGCCAATTTTTCGTCTCGCGTCCATCCCTAGTTAATCCATCATATTCCAAACGCTCTTTTTTATCTTAACGATTAAACACGGCCAACAAAACATTTTTTTTTTGTAAATAAAAACTGCCACATAGCCACGAGAATAGTGCATATCATGATGAATGGAAGCTACGACCATGCTGAGACGAACCTGCTTTTTTCTTATGAATGGACAATTTTGGTGTCGGTCTATTTTCTTTTAGTGGTTGTCGTTTATCATCTTCTTCCCATATGTTAAACGGAGTTTCAAGCAAGACACAAACTGGATAATAACGGGGCTCCATTTTTCAAAACGGTTAAATCATAGATTCCAATAACACATGGACGCAGGAACAAATAAAGCTAAAAACTTTCAACCTTCCGAGACAAAGAAAAAAAAAGAAAAGAAAAGAAAAAAGAAAAACTATTGTTTCCGTTAGAATGGGCTAGAACAGCGGGTCTCAACCTTTTAACGTCGTGCCCCCCCCCCCCAATAAAGGCTAACTTACAATGGCGCCCCCCCTCACATTTTTCAGCATACATTGAGTTTTTTAATCTTTAATAATGAACATTTTAAGCAAAATGGATACATTTTTGAGTATAAATGAGAATAAATAAGATGATTTTTTAAAAACATGCATCCTGCTCTATAGTTAGCCCTATTGCTCTATAGTTTTTCTCGTCCCCCCCCCTGCAAAAGTTCTGCGGGGGGCGCACCCCCCTCAGGTTGAGAAACTCTGGGCTAGAACATATATTCTCTGTGTCTCATTCTCTCCCTCACTTCTCCTCCGAGCCAATCAGTTGGTCGAATTCAGAAGTGCAGCCGTAGTCAGAAAACCTTTCTTCAGCTTAGTCTTAGCTACATACCGCTATGCTATCCTATGCCGGAGAGACTGCTTACACTGACGTTACCATGGTAACGGTGCTGCCAATTCCTGTAATAGCTCTGAGGGCAGTACCAACGACTTTCGCAGTTGAATTGCGGGAAGATTAAAGGGCTTTTTTTCTGAATGAGCGATCCGGCAGTTACTACAATAAGTTTTTTTGTTTTAGATTTTTTTAAAATTTACCATAGGAATTCCATAATTCTAATCTGAATTTAAGAAAATTTATAGAATAAATTATTTTAAAGTATGTGCTGATAATTTCAAGTGCAGCCCGGCTGTACTTGCTGTATCCCACGAGCCGCCACTGTTGTGCACACGCATTGTTTATTGTAAGATTTTGGTACTATTGCATCATTATATTTTGTCAAATTTTAGAAACTGCATCCTGCCACTTAAGTGTTGTACAGCATAACTCCAGAATTCTAGTCAGAAAAATTTAAGGTGTCTAAATTTGAAAATTAGCTTAGTTGGAATTTTTTTCTGATTAGGTTGCAAGGACGTCTGACTCGCAAGTGAGGGACTGGCTACCTCAATGATATTGCTCGTCAGACTTTTTTTTTTTGGGGGGGGGATATTGTAATTTATAAAAAGGTAGTTTGGGTATTGTTCAAGCTGTTACTTTCACTGTAAGTTTTGCTTTCCTGTCATACTTGCCACGCGCGCTCTCGAGCTATGTTTTATTTCTTTAGTTAATTGCCAGACACCAGGACCTCGATTCTGGGTTCTTTTCAGCATACACGTGTTCCCAGGCCTTTGTAATCCCGGATGCAGGTCATGTTAATAAATGTATGTAATTCGATTAGAGATAAGAGAGAGGCAGAGTTATGTCTTAGCAACCTACGTGGTATGGTAAGCGTAAATAAACCTGCACCTCGAAAATCGAGAGACTTCTACCACTAGAACTGCTTAATTAGTCCATGCGGATTTTTGTACCCGTATCCCCTCCCCTCTTCTCACTCTATACTGTAACTTAAAGATAATGTTCAATAAACCGTCTTACCTGCCTTAACTCTGAAACTTTACTGGAATATCTGACACTTCACGTATATATATATGGTGCTTCAAAATTAGTGGAACAAATTTCTAAGAGGGACAGGTTACACCAAGACGGTTTATACTTCGCTCGCGCCTAACCTGATAGCATTGGGAAAGCTACAGCGACCGATTTACAGCTTTGGTAAGTTGAGTCGCGTGTGTTACTCCGAGAATTCGCTCTTTGAATTGCTTGGTGTGAGTGCCACAGCTGGATGTTAATCTATTTCTTGGCACAGAACAGTTCCTTAACGCCCCCTTGGCAGATTAACACAGTCCCTTTAATTAAACACGCATTAAAAATAATTAATAAAGTATTCCATTTGCATAATCAACGATAACTAATTAGCCTGCATTAAAATAATTCACCAGTTTACCACGTGTGGTTTGAAAATTAAACTAATCCAGTAATCCCCTTCAATTAAACGCGCATTAAAAATAATTAACAAAGTATTCCATTTGCATAATCAACGATAACTAATTAGTCTGTATTAAAATACTCCACTAGTTTACCACGTGCTGTTTGAATATTAAACTAAGTGCAGTAATCAATTCTAAATAACTATGCTGCGATAAGGATTTGCTTGCCACGTGTTTCGTACCGTCATGTTATGGAACGCGTTAGTGCAAGAAAAATGATGCAATACCAAAAAAGCACTTTTCGATGAGTATTAATAATAACATAAATCATATTCGATAGAAAATACTTCAGTACTTCAGTGTTGCATTAATTAAGTAATGTAATAAGATATGTAATTAACACGGTAACGAGTTTAACGAAATAAATTTCGCACTGTACTAATAATAAAATTCTAACAAGCATAAATCTTGATATAGAAGGGATTTCTGTAAAATTAAACCAAGTTCAATAATCATTAATTAAAAAAGCGCATTAAAAATAATTAATAAAATATTCCATTTGCATAGTTAACGTTAACTAATTAATTGAGCTCCCATTAAAATATTCCACTTGCTTACCACGTGGGTTTTTGTAAAATTAAACTAAGTTCAGTTATCAACGATAACTAATTAGTAGGCATTAAAATACTCCACTAGTTTACCACGTGGGTTTTTTGTAACATTAAAATAAGTCCAGTAATCAACTCTAATTAATTGCGCATTCATTAAAATATTCCACTAGTTTACCACGTGCCGTTTGAAAGTTAAACTAAGTTCTGTAATCAACTCTAATTAACTGTACTGCGATAAAGAATTGCGCTTGCTTGCTTGCCACGTGGTTTTTTTGTAAAATTATAAGTCCAGTAATCAACGAAAAACTAATTAATCGCCATACTAAAATTATAAATGCATTTAAAAATAAGATTGACCACCCTATCTCTCTCACGTAAATCCCAAGACCTTCTTTATTACAATTAACTAAAATCTAATTAAGTACTCCTTCTCATTTCCCCCAGAAGATACCTGTCAAACGAACACGCCCCTCCATGATGAATGGCTCTCAACCCCTCGCATGGGGAGAAAGGGACCCTTCCGTCGGATCGGGCTCCGGATGATTTGCCGCCATAGTAATACCAATACTACTACAGATACTAACTACTACAGACGATAGTAACACAGACACAGGGCCGTGTGGCAGCCCAGTGGTTAAGACGTTGGACTCGTAACCGGAAGGTTGTGGGTTCGATACCACTAAAGACCACCGTGTACGTGCACGTTAAATCCGTGGTTCCGAAAGTCCTCTCGGCGGTCGTAGGAGTTTCCGAGGGGTGCCAATATTCAGAAGTCCCCTACATTCTGATGAGGTTCCAAATTGGAGCGGAAAATTCCGGGAAGGACGTATATGTAGCTCTAAGAGACACATTCAGTGACGGGAGCTGTCCTCTCCTGGCAAATAAATAAATTCGTCCGACGCAGTTGGGCAGTGGTCTAAAAAATGCACTATTAGCAGTACCGTACAACAAAAGATAAGAATGTGGAATTGCGGGGTGGGGGAGCTTTGGCAGGGGTTGCCTGGTCACTGTCAAAACTTGTGGTCAAGACTGAATTTTTCGCCAAGAGAGTGAAAGTTCTAATTGGTGGAATGTGTTCAATGACGATGTACAGTGGCGGATCCAGAAATTTTTTTTGGGAGGGGCTAAATTTTTTAAAAAGCTTATTTCACCCAATTAAAATGTACTATGAATCAAAATTTTAGTCTAAACCAATGTATTAGGCTTTTGGGAGGGGCTAAGTAATAAAATATGATCATTTTAGCTATTTAAAGCGTATAATAAAGCAGAATGTTACCCTTGAGCAATCTCTTTTGGGGGGCTGAAGCCCCCTAACCCCTCCCCTGGATCCGCTACTGACGATGTACGAGCGGTTTACTGTTAACTCCTTAAAATTGCAAATGTTTCTATACTAAGTGCTTATACAAACAGTAGCTTGTTAAACTGGTTATCAATTGAATGATTTTAGAAAAAAAAATTAAAAACTATCGTCTTAAAATCCGCAAAAATGTGCGAACTGTATCTTTTTGCGGATTCACACTTCATTCTGCCCTTGGCAATACTACTCACATAGCAATATGGGGGGGGGGGTGTCGAAACAGAAACACCGTCTTCATGTTAATAATTGCTTTAGAAGAAGTGTTCAAGTAATAGTAAACTTTGCGACCACGGTTTTTCAAAACTAATGTGTCTTTCGCAGATTGCACTTCATAAAATAGGATATAATTTCAACTGGAGGAAGTTGTCGGAGGAGAGCGCATTGTTTGTGGAACTTAAAGGAAATTAGACGCACACTGCGTGCGCGTAGTGTGCAGATCCGTGCTTAGGGATGTTGCAAAGTGGGCAACCGCCCTGGGCCCCTAAAATTTATTGCCGCTAAAAAACTGTTTAGTTGATGGATATCAAATAGTCAAATAAACTTCTTTACCTAAAACTGAAAGCAGTGCATTCATTCTGGGGGCATATTGTATTTTGCAATTCAAGATAAAAGGCGTATAAGGAGCAAACAGTCCCCCACAATCAATTACAAGAAAAAAACCATGCCAACTCTATAAAAAAATTTTAATCTATAAATGAACTCCCGGCGATATTGGAAGCGGAAGACTATGCTCATGCGCAATAGGGTACAAAGAAAAAAATATTTCTCCTTCCTAGATGGTAGTCAAATGACGCAATTCTCGCATTGTTTCATTATTTATACCAGTTGATTAAATTAATCTTTAGTTTGTTTGCTTGTGGGATTACTGCCGATTAGCTACGTGGGGGCTCTAGGCCGAAGGGTGGGGTGTCCTCCGTGGGGGTCTTTCTAAGAGGTCCTAACACATATTACGCTGTTTCGGAGAAAACCACGGAAAACTCCGAACGGTTAAATCGACGGACGAGCGAAATTAATGTTTAGAATTTGCAGTTTCATGCATAGATGTCTTTTTAAAATTTACAACATGTTTAGCAGCTAGAATGCAGGTTTTATATTATGCAAAGATATTGTATTGAAATTTTAATCTAATTTACTTAGAGGCAGTAGCAACAGTGAGTTTTTACTCACTGTTGCTACTGCCTCTAAGTAAATTAGAGGCAGCTGCTAGGCAGATTTGCTACTACCTCTAAGCTACTCACTGTTACTAGGGGTGGGGGAGGAGGGAGGGGTCAAGTTCCACAATTTAGTATGTAGAGGAATTTGAAAGGCTTGTAATTATATTTTGCCCCAAATTGGGAAAATTTCCCAGATTTTCCCTATTTTGCTTTTCACCGTTCTTCTCCCTTCGAAAAGAAATAAGCCTGTTTTTGTTAGAAATGAACATATTTTAGAGTAGTTTCTTTTTTTAATAAATAGATTATGAATTTCTTTTATGTTGCAGAATGGAGGGTTTTAAGAAAATGCTGGTAATGTTACTGAAAATTACCTTAAAAGAATCATGTTTCGGTATAAAATGATTGATCTTGTGCGGTGTTAAATTATGATCATTGTCAAAATCCATTCAAGATATGCTAGAAATAATCCTAGAACTGATGTTATAGTAAACTAACTAGCTGAAGTGTTTGTTCTTTGCACGGAGAGGATTTTGTTAATTCAATTAATAAAACAAAGAAAATAAGTAAATAATGAAAAAACTGCTTTACAATATTCTCTAGATATATTCTAACTATACTTGATTTTTATTTTTAAAAAATGTTTCGAATGTACATCATAATCCGCGAGTATGCCGAGAATTTGTGGTCCTTCTTCCATAAAATACTTTATCAAAATTGAAATCTATATTAAAATCGTCTAATAAAACTGTCTTAAAATACTCGTCAGGCATATTCTAACTATACTTCACCTATATATACACGAATATATGCAAAATGCATAAGTTAAGTAGAGTTCGGCAATTTTTCGACAAATATACGTAAAAGATATTGCCAAACTATATCTAGTTTTCGGGATTTTTTTTTTGAAGGGGGGGGCAGAACTTGGCAATAAATCAACAAAGAATATCAAACCTTGGTGATTTTTTAAATTTAATGTAGTGACCCCCTGAAAATTGATTCGCCCATTCATCAAGTAGGAAAAAATCTTTCCATGATATTAACAGCATTCAAAATTTAAAAAAATACGTGAAAAACACATTTTTATTCAACCACCCCCTATTGCATCGATTTTCACTAACATTGAAAAAGGATCTTTAGAAATTTGTGTTATATTTCAATGGAGATTTTTATGCCTATTTTCGCTCCATTCTAAAGCAAGAAATTTATAGCTATCTCTATCGCCTTTTCAGATATGATGGCGAATTTGAAAATAATGTTTTGGCTTAGCCTCGTTTTCATGAGAATCTTAAAAAATCCTGAAAAGGATTTTAAGACCTGTGTTCACTGTCTTTTTAAACAAGAATTTTAAGGCATCACTTTATCCTCTCTGATATATCAAGGGAGATGTGAAAAGAACGATTTAGACCCTTACTCCCGTCCGGTACGAATTCTAAAAACTCCTGAAAAATGATGTTCAGATATTTTTGTTAGTTACATTTTAAAGCGAGAACTTAACGGCTATAATTTTGCCTTCAGAGATATAAAAAGGAACGGGAAAGAACGTTTTGGACTTTTTACCCTATTTCGACGTGATCTCTAAAAGTCTGAAAACGGTTTTTAAGTATTTATGCTAACATTTCAAAGCACGAATTTTATGGCTGTCTATTTTTTTGTCTTAAGAAATGAATGAGAGATTAAAAGTAAGTTTTGGCCCCTTACTACCGTTTAGTGAATATGTGGACACAGGGACGTAGCCAGGGGGGGTAGGGGGGTCATAACCCCTCCCATGAGGAATTTTGTCCATACAAAATGTATATTCTTCACTCTTTTATCACACAAATGTATATGTGAGTTTCAGTAGTTGTAACCCCCCCCCATGAAAAATTTCTGTATACGCCCGTTTGTGGGCAGGTGGGTTTATTATAACTCCAAAGTAATAATGACCATCTAAAAAGACTTTGAAATTTTGTCCAAAAACAGAAATAGCAAACAAAATACGTGCGTCATATGTGTATGTGTGTTGAAGCTTAGGTCTGTTATGCGTGGAAAATTTACTACATTGATATTGTAACTGCAAAGCTATTTTTTGTACTTCAAAACGGGGTTTCGACTATTATGCGAGTGAACACGGTAACAGGCATTAAAAAATAAATGAAAATAACGCATGAAATTCCATTTATCAGATTAAAAAAACATACAATTTATGTAATTCTAAATTACATACGGTGAAGGTTGTGTTGTGGGTTTAAGTCCAATTATCTATACTTGGGATCTAGGCCTATAGCTGGGGTGCCCTCTGTGGGGATCTTTCTAAGGGGTTCAAACCCGTATCCACGCTTAGTTTCGGAGAAAACCACGGAAAACTCCGAATGGTCAGGCCGACACACTTCACCCGTCTACCATTTCCAGTGACATAACCACTGTGCCATGGTGAGGCTACATAGGCTGAAGAAAAAAGGAATTTTGTAATGCAGGATAAAGGGCTAGTGCTATGGTAGGTCATCTTAAAGCAATTGAAAAAAGTACGAGCGAGATTTATATGTACTGCTTTTTTTTTTTTTCCCTCAGACATTTTTCTTTCCAAATCAAGGCCGTGTCCAGAATTTTCTTTTCTTTTCTTTTCCGGAGGGAGCGAAAGGCCAGAATATTAATAAGCTCTGAGCGTAGATGTTGCAAAAATACGCCTGGTAAATTTTATTACATTTATGGCATTTTATATTAAAATCACATTAAATTAGGACTTATGAAAAATTTTGTGAAGGCTATGGACAAAGAAGGTGAGTGTTAGCGCTTGCATGCGCTATTGCCGCGCCACCTATAATGAAGTGGATTTGTGAAAACGCCAGTGTGTGTTGTGCAAGTGCCATGGGGAAACGTGGGAGGCGAAGTGGTCGCTCTCCAATTCCCAATAAAGTGAAAATTTTGTGTTTACAGTCCACTGTTTCTTGTGTTGAATTTTATTTTAATCGGCGATAACATTGTATGGTCGTGCGAGCCGCGAGGTGAAGCGGTTACCTGTGGATTAAAGTGATTAAAAGTGAATCAAGGAGTTCCAATTGGCTAGTTGTCCCAGTGTAAACGAGTGCTTACAACCTGAAAAAGGTAAGCAAACATTTGAATTATTAAGAAATAAAGCACAATTTGAGTTTAGTGATTATGAATGATTAAAATGGATGTACTATTAGTACAAAAGAAAGTTCTTAAAACGAACATACTAAAGCTTCGGCTGAGCTTCAAAAGGGTTCGTTAAATAATATTGAACTGGGGCTCTATGAAAAGAAGTGCGTTAAATATGAAAACGATTGTGGTGAGCTGTTTGAGAAAATATATGTTAATTGTGATAAAAAAGATGTTGATAAATATATAGAAGAACAGCAAGCTGTTCAAGAAAGCATTGATAAATTGTGGATCTCTGTGAAACAAGAATTATCAAAACTTAAAACAAGTGTAAACGTTAATTTAAGTAATATTTCTACGGGTCAAACCCGCGAAAATACGGGTTGCGAAGGGGGTTCGCTTACCAAAATTGAATCTACCGTCATTTAATGGGTGCATTAATGATTGTTTGTCTTTTAAAGATTTGTTTGTTTCCAGTATTCATAATAACAGTAGCTTATCTGATTCCCAAAAATTATCCTATTTAAAATTATCGCTTCAAGGGGAAGCTGCGAGAATAATTCAGTCTATTTCATTATGTGATGCCAATTATAAATTGGCTTGGGATCTTTTGAAAGAACGCTATTCCAATAAAAGAGATCAAGTGTTTGCCCAATTAAAACGGTTTATGTGTATCGCTCCCATTCAAAGTGATTCCCCTGCATCTATTTTAAAACTAGTAGATAGAGTTAATGAATGTACGAGATCATTAGAAACATTAGAACAAAAAATTGAAGGCTTTTCCGAAACTATTTTAGCTTATCAGTTGCTTCAAAAATTGGATTCAAATAGTAAATTGTGGTGGGAGAGGGAATCTAAAAAAGATGAATTACCCAAATTATCTGAGCTTATTTTGTTTTTAAAAAACTATGCGCGAACACTACAAGTTTCGAAAACACCTAGTAATTTAATAGTAACAAAAAGACAAAACAATCAAAAATTTACAACGATGACTACAAGTGTGAAAAACTGTGAATTTAAGTGCGTTTGTTGTAAGTCTAATTCTCACAGCTTACTAAAGTGTTATTCCTTTAAGAAAATGTCTGTGTATGATCGAATTGAGTTGGCAAAAAAATATAAATTATGTTTTTTGTGTCTTTCTACTTCTAATCACTCCGCAGTAAATTGCAGTTCTAGAGTGTGCAATACTTGCTCCAAAACCCATCATAATTTATTGCACATTCCAAAGCAAAGCGATCTTGGTCGTGCGAGCAGCAACTCTTCGGCGCCTCGCGTAGACGTAAACATTCCTAATGGGCAAGAGGCCTTACCCTCCCCTGCAATGCAAAGTGTCGGGTTGAATGCAGATGCCCAATGTTTTGATTACCAGGCTAATAATTCAGGAGAATTCGCGGGTACTTCATTAAACTCAAGCATAAAAAACAAAAAGACGCTGTTATCTACTGCAGTCATTTATGTGAGAGATACTTACGGGGAAAATGTTCCTTGCGTAGCGTTATTAGATGTGGGATCGGAGTCTAATTATGTGTCAAATCGACTTGCTAATTTATTGGGATTAAAAAGAGAAAAATTAAACGTTGCAGTATCGTGTTTAAGTGGAGTGGTATTTTCGGTTAATTCGAAAGTTACTACAACTATTTTAAATGGTGGGGATTACACCAGAACTCTGGAATTTCTTGTTGTTCCTAAAATTAACGATCTTTCGCCAGGGACAACATTTGACTTTCCATTTTCAGAAATTCCAAGCAATGTGAGGTTGGCGGATCCCCAGTTTAATAAACAAAAGAGATTTGATGCCCTTCTCGGTGCTGAATGCTTTTACGAGTTTCTTAAACCAGAACAAATTTATTTGCGTAATGCGAACGTAATATTGCAGAATTCTGTGTGGGGTTATATTGTTGGTGGGTGTATTTATAATTCTAAATTTGTGGATAAAACTCATTGTGGTTTAATTTGCAATGTAGAGGATAATTTAGATAAGTTAATTAAAAAATTTTGGGAGATAGAAAATTCCTGTAGTGATGAGAATAGTGGGGTTAAAGGTAAGGAGGAAATTATCTGTGAGAAGCATTTCCTCAACAGATATCGTAGAGATGAAACAGGGAGATATACCGTTCAAATTCCCCTAAAAGAAAATCCAAATTGCTTAGGAGAATCAAAACAAATTGCCGTAAATAGGTTAAATTCTTTGTGGAAGCGGCTTGCCAGAGATCCTGTTTATCAAAAGCTTTACCTTGATTTTATTCACGAATATGAACAGTTAAATCATATGGAACTTGTAAATGATTCTATTGAACCAGAGACAAACTTCTATTTTCCACATCACGGTGTTTACCGTCCTGACAAGTCAAGTACAAAATTAAGAGTAGTATTCAATGCTTCACAATCTTCATCTAATGGAATTTCATTAAATAATTTACAGTATAATGGTGGTGTCATTCAAGATGACATATTTTCTATAATGATAAGATTTCGTCAACATTATATTGTCTTCATTACAGACATTAAACAGATGTATAGAATGATTCAAAGAGATTCTACTCAGAGGGATTTACAGCGTATTGTTAGGAAAGAAGGTTTAAATGAACCTATTAAAACTTACAGGCTGTCTACAATTACGTACGGGACGACTAGCGCGCCATATCTTGCTACCAGGACATTGAAACAATTAGCTTCCGATGAAGAGAAAAACTTTCCGCTAGCAGCTGAAATAGTTAAAAGAGATGTATATATGGACGATATTGTTACGGGTTGTTCAAAGTTAGAGGAAGGAAAGAAATTGCAGCGTGAGTTGATACGTTTATTAGAAAGCGGTTGTATGCAACTGCACAAGTGATGTTCAAATAGTGTTGAGCTTTTAAAGGGCACTGTGGAGAAATCTGAAAATAATGCATTTTCAGAAACAAACGAAATTAAAACGTTAGGTGTTCTATGGGAACATAAAGGTGATAAATTTCGATACAAGGTTCAAGTCGACCAGGTTGATAATTGCACCAAACGATCAATATTATCAACCATTGCAAAAATATATGATCCACTGGGCTTGATTGGTCCGGTGATTGTAAAGGCCAAGGTAATAATGCAAAGATTATGGTTACTGAAAGTAGACTGGGATGACATGTTGCCAGAGGAAGAGGCAACTGAATGGAAACATTTTGCGACAAGCTTGCAATCAATCAACAATATTGGAACAAACAGATGCATGTTGATCAACGATGCAAGAGAGATTGAATTTCATGGATTCAGTGATGCATCTGAAGCCGCCTACGGCGCTGCTGTGTACTGTAAATCAGTTTCGTCAGCTGATAAAGTATCAGTAATTCTAGTGACCAGCAAACCACGAGTGACTCCGTTAAAACAAACGACAACACCGAGGCTCGAACTGTTAGGAGCTGTTTTACTCGCAAAACTGGTGAAGCGAGTAATTTCAGCTCTAAACCTGCAGATAGATACGGTCATATTGTGGTGTGATTCCATGATTATCCTATCATGGATTCAAAAGGAACCACATCGACTCAAAACATTTGTTGCAAACCGAATTTCTGTGATCCAAGAACTGACTGACGGGATGCAGTGGAGACATGTTTCCTCTCAAGACAATCCCGCCTATCTTCTTTCTAGAGGTGTAAGTCCAGAAAATTTAAGTTCGTGTGACTTGTGGTGGAATGGACCACCATTTCTGCAGGACAGTGAGTATCCTAATAGAGACATTCCCGCAACAGTGATTTCGGACGAGTTTTCGAAAGAACTGAAAAACCTAGACTGCAATAACTCTATTCCCTGTTTTATTAGTACCCTTGGTTCCAATTCATTTGTTACAGAGTTAATTAATATTAGTAATAAGTATAGTAAACTAATTCGCATTTTAGAATTTTTTCAGATTTATCAGTAATTGTAGAGGACCCAAGAACTGTGAACCATTAGATGTTAATGAGCTCAGAAAAGCAGAAATATTTCTTGTAAAGGAGGTTCAGAGAAACGACTTTAAAAGAGATATAGTATCACTTCAGAGAACAGGTAAGGTGGATGGTAATAGTCAAATTAAAAACCTTCATCCGTTTCTGGATGAAGAAGGAGTAATAAGAGTAGGAGGTAGGTTAGTAAACAGTACTTTAAATATTAATCAAAAGTTCCCTATTTTCTTACACGGTAAAAGTAAACTTACTGAGTTAATCGTTAGTTATTGTCATCAAAGATATTTGCATTTGGGACCTCAGGCTCTACTCTTTCAATTAAGGTTAAAATTTGGCCGTTAAACGGTCGAGCTATTTGTAGGAAGGTAGTGCATAATTGTGTAATTTGTTATAAGGCAAATCCTAAACCTTGTCAACAATTTATGGGCAGCTTACCAAAGGAAAGAGTAACTGCAAACTTTCCCTTTAATTGCGCAGGTGTTGATTTCTCGGGACCCTTTTTAATAAGGTATAAGAACCAAAGAAAGGGAATCTTTCATAAGGTGTATGTTGCCATATTTGTATGCTTAGCCACTAGAGCAATCCCTTTAGAGATAGTTACGGAATTAACTTCTCAAGCATTTATAGAAACCTTAAAGAGATTTTTTGCAAGGAGAGGAAAAAGTGCTTGCATTTTTTCTGATAATGCTAAGAATTTCATAGGTGCTAATCAAGAACTCAAAAGATTACAAAATTTAGTTCAAAATCCTGATAATGATTTGTCTGGATATCTGAGTAATGAAGGTGTTAATTAGAAATTTATACCACCCAGAGCACCAAATTTTGGTGGCCTTTGGGAAGCCCGAGTCAAATCTTTCAAATACCATCTTAAGCGAGTGGTGGGAAATGCAAACTAACTTATGAGGGCTTTTTAACGGTAATAACGCAAATTGAGGGTGAAATCACGTCCCCTCGTGCTTTTCTCATCTGATGCAGATGATTTGAACGCTTTGACTCCTGGCCACTTCTTAATTGGAAGATCAATAAACTGTATTGTTGAACCGGATGTGACTAATATCTATAATAAATTAAAGTTATGGCAAAGGACCACAAAGTTGACTCAATTGATATGGAAAAAATGGTCCAATGATTATTTAAATTCTTTGCAACAGAGAACAAAATGGGTCTTTGAAAAGGAAAATGTATCGGTAAATGACTTGGTAATATTAAAGGAAGGTAATACCGCAGTTTGCAATTGGCCATTAGGAAGAAATGTGAAACTCTTTCCCGGTAAAGATGGTAAAGTGAGAGTTGTGAACGTCAAAACTCAAAGGGGGGTATTTAAAAGGCCAATTACAAAAATCTGCCTATTACCAGTTGAAAAATAATTTATATGTATTACTGTGCTTCTCTGTTGTAGTTAATGTAATTTCTGTGTAGTTATCCATTAGTTATAAATCTAAATTACATATGTGAATTTTATAATAATGTGATTGAATGTTTTTCAAAGATGTCAATGGGGGTCGGTATGTTAGCGCTTGCATGCGCTATTGCCGCGCCACCTATAATGAAGTGGATTTGTGAAAACGCCAGTGTGTGTAGTGCAAGTGCCATGGGGAAACGTGGTAGGCGAAGTGATCGCTCTCCAATTCCCAATAAAGTGAAAATTTTGTGTTTACAGTCCACTGCTTCTTGTGTTGAATTTTATTTTAATCGGCGATAACAGTGAGCGATTTAAATATTTTGGACTTTATTCACAATCAAGTAAAGATAAGCCTAAGGAAGGCATTTTTATTGGACCTCAAACCAGAAAAGTCATGTGCGACTCTGGTTTTGAAAGAAAGCTAACTCAAAAAGAATTAGCAGCTTGGATATCATTTGTGAAAGTTGTAAAAGGTGTTTTAGGAAACAAGAAGGGCACAAATTATAAAATCCTGATAGAAGAGCTTGTTAAGTGCTACCAAGTCATGGGGTGTCGAATGTCACTTTTGACATTCCCATTTGGATTTTTTTCCAGAAAATTTTGACATGGTTAGTGACGAACAAGAGGGGGGGGGGGGTGTCACGACCGATTATATGCGCGAGGAATCTAGGTCGAGGGGGCGATTGCCCTCCGTGAGGGACTTTCTAAGGGATCCTAACCCGTATTTACGCTACGTTTCGGAGATAACCACGAAAAACTCCGAACGGTTAGGTGGGGGGATGCGACCTGGTTTTGAACCAGGCACTTTCCGCCTACCAGTTTAGCGCGCGAACGTGCGCAGCCACTCGTCGGGCTGACGAACAAGAGCAAAGAACTCTAGAAACTCGATATCAAAGTCATTGGGAACCAGCAATGATGGGCGACTACTGCTGGTTTCTAAAGAAAGAAAATTTTACGCCACATAAAAGGAGAATACATAATTTCATTGTAATTAATTAATGTTCAATGGTTTGATCTTCTACTTTGTTTCAAATATGTATATCATCTAAATTACAATAGCATTCCATGATAAAGTAACGAAACTAACAATAAAAAAAGGTGTGTTTAAAGTTTTTCAAATCCTTTCAATACTGGTAAGATAGTCATTTAAAAAAAAACAAAAAAAAAAAAACCTGTACGTGCTATTTTTAGAACTATTGTTTTTAAATTCGACTCTGCAAACTTGCAAAATTTGTTATAGACAGCTAAGTCCATTTTTGTTAGGAAAGAAAAATAAATTTTTATCGACTAGTGTTATTCTTTGTTTCCAATAATTTTTTTTTCTTCTTGGAAAAAAATAAATAAAAAATGTAAGACATTTAAAAAATCTGGGTTAAGTTTTACTTTTATAATATTACATATTTCAATAAAAGTATGCAAAAAGGAAAATATTTATTATAAAGGTGGATGGAAAAAGATGCTATGTAGAAACTTTTAGCGGAGATCCGGAATCCACGATGTTCAACTCGTTATATATATTTCTCTGTAATGGAATCTTACAATGAACGTGTAGTACCTTCGTACGATAGGGACAAAATATTTCTTCTATTAGCTGCAAAATATAAGAAACTAGGCAGGTTTTCTCTCCTCTGAGAGGTGTGAAGCCGAACCCTTCCCTTTCTTGATCTGGATATCAAGTTTCCTGGTCAAACGTGGATACTCTCCTTACCTTCACTTTGGGGGGTCTTGAGGACAGGTATTGATCGATGGTGTTCTTCCCCACCCCACCTCCCCATGGGTAATTATTTTTCGGCCATTCCGCGGATAAACCGTTTCACCCCGCTCTTGAGCGAACAAAAGGATTAATCAAATAAACGGTCGAGTCACGTGGTTCTGCAGATACCTGCCTCGAAGGCATAGGCGGCTGGTCCGTGGGGGCAAGGGGGGCGACTGCCCCCTCACTTCCAAAAGTAAAGAGGCCTGGCCCCCCCAATTTTCAAAGTTCAAAAGTAACAATCCATCTAAAAATGATGGCAAGACACCCAATACGCAGGAGAAGGGGGAGGGAAAGCGAACTTTCCCAGTGCAAGGTCTTATATTTATATATATATATATACAGTGAAACCCCGGTTTAACGTTATCCGTATTTACCGTTTTCCCGCCTATAACGTCTTTTTCTATTGGTTCCAAATATCTTCCTATACTTGTAAAGTTAAAAAATCCTGTCAATAACGTTAGATTTTCCGCACTTAACGTTTTTTCGGCGAGAGAAATTCGATGCGTTTTCTCTAAAACAAGTCACAGTAATTGTGATGGGAAGTAAATAGTTCTTGACAATAGCGGCAATGCACACTCCTTTTCCTTTATTTGGATAAAAGGAGGGAAAATTATTCTTTTTCTTCTCCAACTGTCCGAGTGCCTTTATTCCCATAAAAACGAAGTGTAGCCTTCTAGAATTGTAGCCTTGAAGAATGAGGCGGACGATTTTTGATGAATTGGGTTTACCTGTAAGTGGGTTTAAGCGCTGGGGGAATTTCCGGTCAAGCGGGAGAGAAGCATAAGTTACTTTAAAATTTTATCATTGCTACCTTCCTGTATTCTGGAGAAGATACAATAGGCCGTCTTCGGATTATCTTTTTTTCTACAGTGATACACTGTGACACATTTCAGATGTTGCGATAAAGCTCAATTTCTATTCATAGATTTTTGAGGAAAGGTAAAAATTTGATTAATATATATATATTTATATATATATATATATATATACACATATATATTTTTAACGGAGCATTTCCCTATACGCAGGATAAATCAAATTTAAAATGATATATGTTTATAGTTAAACATACTTAAAAGAACTAGCTTACTTAAAAGCACATGCACATGAAGACTTTTCTTTCAAATCTACGACTTAACTGTTTTGCAGTTTTTAATGTCGTTGGCAGGTATTATCCTCACCGTACAAAAAATTGCTAACAAAGTGTGTTCTACATAACTTTATTAGTAAAAACAAAAGTTTTGAAGAAAAAATATCATTTAAATTTTATTACTCTGTAATTTGTTGATTTTGAAAATTTTGACTCGGCTATAAATTACGTCGACAATGCATCAGTTTACAGAAACTACGACATAAATTTGTCAATGAATAATTTTTTATTTTAAAGACCTATCATCTGATAAAAGACCTTACATCACAATTTTTTCATGGGGCCACTCAAAATGTAGTAAAGAAATGTGATAAGAGGGTCCTAGGAAAAGGGAGCAGAAACGTTTTTCCATACATGGTAGATTGTGAATTGTGTGTGATTAAGGCAAACCTGCACGAGAGGTATCTGCCTAAGATGGAGGATGCCTTGGTAAGAGGACTTTCTAAGGGATTCTAACGCGTACTCACGTTACATCTGGAGAAAACCTACCAAAACTCCCCGGGCCCCATACTTGAGGATTAAAAATTCGAAAATTCCAGAAATTTCATTAATAAAAATTAAAAATATAAAGACGACCAAATAGACCGATAAATAAATATTTTTCAGACATTTTATTTTAAGAAGTTATTAATATTAACTTTTTTACGGGTTGAAGGACTGCGAATAATTTTTTAAAGACCTAAACATCCAATTAACACTAAACACGAGTCGGCCCGGCCCGTTAACAGATTTATAAATCCCGTACCCGGCCCGGCCCGTGCAGGTCTCACTTTGAATTGGAAGGAGGGAGTCTTCGGTGGGCATCCGTTCAGATTTTCGATCACGGTTCTCTTAGAGAAGGTCATTTAATCAATAATGACAGTAAAATTCAATTATAATAGGGCGATTTTACACACACCAAAAAAACCAAAATAAAAAAACAGCTTTAGGGGTGCCCTCTACTTACATACTCTCATCTCTTTTGACCCCCCACTTTTTTGGTGCACCAGCCGCCTATGCTCGAAGGACAATCCTTTCTCCGAAAACCGGTTCCTCAACCCCCAACACAATTTCCAGATAGGGGAATACGTTCTTTGATTGGCCACCGTACTACAGACGCTAGACTAGGGCCCGATTCAAACGAAACGCGAACGGTCGTCTCCAAAACGATCGTTTTCTCTCTGGAAGTTCGATCGCTTTTACAAGCGATCGCAAAAGTGTATTCAAAGTGAAACAAAATAGGCGATCGAACTTACAGGTTTGCTAGATCGAAACTTTATCGCCACAGAGTGAAAACGCAACTTCCGGTGACGTAGAAAGTCGCTGTTAACCAATAAAAAAATCGCATCTTTCTCTCGAAAAAACTTTTAACTTAATGGCGACGACTAACTGTTTATTTATTTATAATTGAGCTGCAACGGACAGCAGGCTGTGTCTTAATTTTTTTCCCCAGCAGTATTGTAGGTTAATGTTTTAAAATTTTAACTGGTTTAGGTTAATATTTTTTGTATGTTTATAATCATGGAAATACATTTTTAATTTATAAAGATTTTTTTTAGAAAATTATTAATAATAGTATTGTTCGTCATAATTATCATGTCGAATTGTTCGAATTATCGAATAATAATTGTTCTCTAGTTTGTCTACTACATTTTATTTTTCTGTAGCAGAGAAGCTGTTTATAATTACAATGGAGGGGTAGAATTACTATATATTTTATGTTCTGATATATAATTAACAATCAAAGACATCCTTAATATAATGGTATGAATATTTGTATTTGTTTAGGAGGGTTGCTAGGATGCTTATTTTAGCGAGAAATTATTCGCTATTCATGTATTTTTTCGCGCTGTTTCAAATATCAAATTTATCGAGCAATAAACGATTAAAAGAAGGACTATAGATGGCGCCTGCATCGTAGTGTCTGCTAGAGTGGAACTCAAAGGCCGACAGAAAATAAACCCTACAGAAATTCTGTTCTGCGAGAAAATTCAGCTTTCCGCAGGCCTAAATCTTTTGCAGAATTCCCTGTCTGATAATTCCAACGGATTGCTTCGTAATTTTAAATAACGAGTCTTCGTTGTTGTTGTAATATTCTTATCAACCATCCGCTGATCGATCCGCCATGTTCTCGAAAACGATCGCTTTTGAAAAAGCGATAGCAAAACACCGATCGCAGTGTCACGTGATCCAAAAGCGATAGACAGGTTTCACTTGAATAGGAAACATAGGAATCAGTCGAAAATTTCCGCGATCGCATCGGTAAACGATAGAACTCTCTTTCGTTTGAATCGGGCCCTAAGATTCAGTGTCGTATATCAGACTTATTTTTCACCGAGGTACAACTAGCACGGCCGGCCTGCTCACTGCGTAGATATATTATAAATTCTATGGCTCGCTGTTGGGCTCGCATTTCCCCGAACTGGGAAACGTCCAAGACCCAGTTTTCGCTGGGCCATCGATGGATTTTCGGGATATCCAGGAGCACTTACAGTTCCTCGTCCGGCATGCGACGAGGGACAACGCGAAGGAACACAGTTGGAGGAGGAGGTCAGTGGTCGAAGCCATGGGCCGGACACCTGCTCGCTCTGTTGACTGGGAATCGCTGGTGACGCTGTGCTCCACCATTCTCCCCGATGTCTTGCGGGCCGGATCCTGCGAAGACAGGGACATCGCCCACAAGCTGTGTGTAGTGTGCTCCCGGTCACGGCTACCTCAACTAAAAGGCTATGGCACTTCTCCCGCTCTTAGCTAATAACGTCACAGCACCAGTGCGGGTTTATTTGGACTTCCACGAAAGAACATTACATGTATACAAAATTCAATATTGCGTCTATTAAGTTTTAATTAAATATACATATTTTGGCGACTATATTTTACTAAGGATCAAATGTAAGTGTAAAACAGTAACAATACGTGGGATTCATACGAAATATACCGCTTTAAAAATACTTAGAAAAACTTTCGCAAAACTTTATAAGATGAATTTGGAATTTTTTTAAATTACTCTAATTAAGTAGAACCAAATAATTTAAATTTCAGCATTTTAATCACAGAGTACAGTGTTTGACTGTAGGGAAAAAATTGAAGAACATACAAAATATTAAAAAAATATTCGTATACTACAAAGGAATGCAAGAAATATTTTTGAAGATATATAATGTTTTAATAGCTATATTGAAAAACTCTTAAAATTCAAATATTGAAATACTAAGACACTTAAATTGAAATGCAAATATGTTATTACTAATAGTTAGTTTTATGTATATGTATTATGCTTCAGGGCATAAAAGATGAAATAAATCAGGAAAAAACATAAAATTTTTTGATGTGATGTCTTTCAATAAATCAACACATCAAGGGTACTTTTATTTCAGCAAACTCATGCTTTCTGGCGAAAGACGTAAATCTTATTTTTATTTTTTTTTTCATATAGCCGATATAGCCGTGGCTCAGCCCTGCTGTTCACCCCCCATTCTTCTCTTCTACTTGATACCACACTTCTTTTCTCCCGAAGTGCACAGATACTTCGAAATGTTTAACTGCTACCATTCACCTCAACCTACCCACGTCCTAATCCCCTTGAGGAAAATCTGGGACGACAAGTTTCAATGCTGAAATTTCTCCTCCCCCCCTTGTGTTCAGGTTTAACTCCCGGTCTAATCCCCTCGGGGAAAAGGAAGGGACAAATTAGTGGGCAATTCTGCTAAAACCTTTCATTGTTAACGACTTATGCTCTCTTTTGCCTGGGCGAAATAGATACATCTTTCCATTTAGTTATTCACAAAACCCAAAGCTGGTATTTTCTTTGAAACCCGCTTTTTCAATTCTCACTCAAGCAAACTCACTCAAGTAAACTCAAGTAAACTTATTCTTTTCACAACCGACTTACAATTGCAAATTGCAATAGCCTCCACTTATGTTAGTTGCTTCGCAACGAACTTTCTTACTAATCTGATCTAAAAATAGTTTACTCTGGCCTCACTCCCAGTTCCCCCCCCCCCCCCCTCAACTGTTACTGAATGGGAGTTGTGGGATTTTGTTCCCGGGAAATCCTCACGCAACACGTACTTATCTCCGAACGAGTCACGCATAGGCGTAATCTGGGGGGGCAAGGGGGGGGGCAATTGCCCCTGCAGTTGTAAAAATTGCCCCCCTAGTCTAAAAAGTCAGGGGGCAAAGTTATGATTTTGAACCCAAATCATGCATTTATAAACCAATTATACTATCAGATTAAAAAAAAAAAAAAGAAATTCCCCTGCAAAAATCAACAAAAGAATAGAGTCACAGAAGTTTTTCAACCCAACAGGAACGATGGCAGATTCTACCAAATGGCCAAGCTTGATAATTTCTCAGGAAAGCAAAAATCAAGGGGCAGCGATTTTAAATTTGTCTGAAATCAAATGTTCAGCGTTAGAAAAAAGAACTGTTGCTGTAAATAGTGAGTAAAAAGAGGTAATTTTCACAGGCAATGTCGCAATTAGAGTTTATGTCATCCGGGGCAAACCATAATTAGTGTCGTGTGCATGGGCGCCCATAGTAATTTTCCTAGGGGGGGGCAAACTTAAAAAAAAAATTCTAGAGGGGGGCAAATTTCAAACTTTTAACAAATTTAGTTCTGTTTTTGCCATTTGTTAACATAATGAGACATTAACTTAAAACTTTAGGGGGAGGCAAGTTCCCTACCTTGCCCCCCTTATGGGCGCCCATGGTCGTGTGCCCCCTCGCATGGAGCCGCGCCTCATCCCAAGAAACTATGACTGATTTTGGCGTTCCATTTAGAATGTCTCCCGGTGCTTGTCCCCCCTTTAGTTGCCGCCCTGTCACAGGTTGGGGCCAGTTTCTCATTTATATTTTAATGAGCCTAATTTTGGTGTTTGAAAGTCAGTAGCAGAGACAAAACATATTTTTATGATCGGGCACAATTTACTTGACTTGACAGACGACTAATTGCGAATTCAAATGCGACGCAGTTTAAGAGAACAAGAAACGGTCTGCGATTTTATGATTTATATCTGCTGCCAGGGGCAACTAGGGGCACGTGCCCCAGACTTGGTAGGGGGCTCCAAAATAAGTTATGGTTCCATGGGAGGGGGGGGGCGTTCTAGTTGGTTCGTCGTGAGAGATAAATTCTAGTTGCAGTACTATCTAAGTCAGTATTTCGATACCTTTAACCCTTTTAGATTTTCATGTATTAGAAAAATATAGCAACAAATCACCTCATTACTTCCTACTAACAGCGTTGCTCCCAGCAATATGGAGAAGCAACGCTCGACACAGAAGGGGAACCTTCACTGCTATTGTTTATAACGATCTGCTGATGTGCATACATGGGCGCCCATAGTAATTTTCCTAGAGGGGGGGGGGCAAATTAAAAAAAAAATTCTAGAGGGGGGAGCAAATTTCAAACTTTTAACAAATTTAGTTCTGTTTTTGCCATTGTTAACATCATGAGACATAAACCTAAAACTTTACGGGGGGGCAATTTCCCCCTTATGGTCGCCCATGTGTGCATATAATTCTATTTTGTAACATTTCAAAAAAATCGTTTAAAAGTCTAGCTAATATAATATCTCAGAATATTAGTTTTCTTTAGAGTATATGTACATTCACCTAATTTATATACCTCCCCCCCCCTTTTTTTTTTCGTGAATACGTCTTCAACTCAATAACTTACATAATTTATCAGGGGTCAATCCAGGAATATTTTCCAGGGTCCCATTTTTGTAAAAACTGCCAATTTTTGTGAATTTTAATGCTTAATTTTGTGAATTTCAGAACTTCTTTTTGTGAATTTTCAAACCAAATTTTAATAAAAGTCACTTTTTTGTTAATTGATGAAACACATTAAAATGTAGGGAAAAATGCCAATGAAGAGCAGTTTTAATCGACTGTATTTTCGTGAAGGGGGTCCGTTAAAATCGATTGTAATTTTGTTAAAGGGCCACAAAACAAACCCAATGTTTGTTTGTATCGACGCCTGTCCCCCGCTTATGCCGAACTTTTGATTAATGAAGTCACGCTAAAAGTCGTCCCAGCTCTTCAAATTATTAAATATCTTTTTCCACATTATTTTTCTAAAAATATTTACAATATCAACCCCCCCCCCCCAAAAAAAAAATAATTAAGTAAATAAATAGATATAAAAAAAAATAAAAATAAATAAATAAAAATAACGTACTGCACTCTCTTAAAAATTTAAAATTTTCTGTCTAAGTCAAGGAAAAACATGAACATTGAGCTTAGAATGCTGTAAATTTAGCAGGTCGCTAACATTAAAGAAAGTGCAGGGAACAGAGGTTACAGAAAATAGAAAATGTGCAGTGCAATGAGTTTCATTGTAATGTATTTCAAACCCCGCAAGAAAAGAGGCTTTTTAACAAGGCATAAAATGATCGTTTTTCTGGACCTACAAACAAAACATAAGAACATGTCATCACTAAATGACCATTAAGATTCTGTGAAAAATTGGAGTGATTTAAATGTCGAACGCGGCTCTTTTATCTCCCGTTAACGCAAAAATCAGTCACATCTGTGTTCACTTAAATAGAATAGGACCAGTTTTTCCCGCAAGCATATGGACTTTGTGAGAGAAGGGAGCTTTGAAAGAAGGAGCTGCAAAGAATGGATTACAAAGAGTTAAGCTAAATAAATGATGTCTGTGTGTCAAGTTTGATTAAGTTAAATGAATTTTACCAGCCGAATATGTGTGTTCTGCAGTGAAATATTAACTTGTTTTGTGCATGAGTACAGGTAAGTAGTTTTCGTAATTTTCTTGTCAAATCGGTAAATTTTAAAGAAAGATAAACTATTAGTCTGGAGAAAAGACTCCAATTGTACTGATGAAAATCATCTGGGTTTGTTTGTCAGGAATTCCTTAAATAGAAGACGTCCAGTATAGTTGCGCTTTGAGGGGGAAAATGTAGTTTTGTTTAAATTAAAAATGATGCCTCTCCTTACTTATTGGAAAGAGCCTTTGAAAATCAAAGTAGGCCGCTTCAGTTTTTGACCGTCAAATGTTTCTTGGCAGTCAAGCCCTGCTCATGTCCAGTGGCTGTGGAGTTTTTTTTTTTTTTTTTTTCTTATAGTGAACACATATTGCAATTTCCAATCCTTCCAATGAACTTTGTTTTGGACGTACACACAGATTCTACCGCTTAAAGCTGATTCGGTTCTCAGTGATACCAGTGGCTGTGGAGTTGTTTTGATAAAAGGGGAAAAAAGTAGGCCCTTTTTATCTATTTTATTAGTTATACTTATTGCACTATTTACTTGTTTGTTTTCAAGAGTTAAAAATAACTGTTCTCAAATTTCATCCGTTTTAGTACAGTATTTTTTCCATTGTTATAGAAGAAATATTTTATGATTTATAGTTTTTATAGTTTATATATATATACTAGCTGCTTGCCCGTTCTTCTCACGGTAGGAAACGAAAATTTTCCTAACATGTATAATTTTGAATTTATTCGTGGTGTGGAATCTTTAAAAAAAAATTTTTTTTAACGCAAAATTATTTGACACTTGACGTAAAGTTTGCGTCATGACTACTAACCTGGCATCATCGCAGTATAATGACTCAAAAACTACGTCAGTGTCATTCACTATCAAAAAAGTGAAAAGCTTAACGGTTTACAGAGACCTCCTGGCTTTCAAAATGTCTTATTACTACATCATACTGTGGTCTAGGTTCAAGTTGTAGCATTAAATACCTAAGCCACTACATGAAATGGACAACCGTTTATTTGTTTCCGAACATGTACCATGTAAGGAAAGTATTGTAATCATGAAAAAATTTGACTTCGAGATTTTGGTGTATTTACACGTTTTGAGGTCTTCTGAATTCATTTATGCTATTTTCAAGAGATGTTTTTAAAATAGCTGCGTACCCACTCTTCATACGGGAAGAAGCGAATATTTTACTAAAATCATATCTGCATGTGACAAAACAGAATTTTATTTTTAAAAAAATTCAAGTAATCTCCTCTGTTGAAATTACGGCGGGATATATTAACGTAAGTTAGAATTACTTTTCGTTTAGTTGGTTGTAAGACAACCGTTGAAAAAGGTTAAACACTTTTAATTTCATGAAATATTTATTAACGTGGTATATTGTGATTTATTCATATTATCCTTACAAATCTAATAATACTACCTATTACGTACATTAATACTATCTATCTTCGCTTCTCCCTCTTCAAAGCTCGCTTAAAAGAAGCAGCTTAGATTATATGGCAACGATGGGATCTTTTGATTCTATGGCAATTCTTTGCAATTAACGCATTAACATAAAAATCATTTCACATCGTTGCCATTAAGGAAACTCTCCATATATATTTAATTTATGCAGAGTTTTATAAGATTGGCGTATTTAGCACCGCAAAAAAATTTCATCTCACCGTGGGGAGAAACTATCCAAGGGGTACCATTTTAAATATTCATGTATCCAATATAGCGATATTTTATATATCCTCCATGGTCCTGTCTCCTGAAAAACATCAAACTGTGTAATCTCGAGGAGCTATTTATTCCCGCTTTAATTGTGACAGGACGTTAGAATTGCAGAGCTTACAAATTTCACGCATTTTTTTTTTTTTTTTAATTTATGATGTGACTGTTTAACTGCCGTAAAGGATACCCCAGTTGGCTGAGGGAGTTAATTTCGATATTTTGCATAGTGGTTTTCAAACGGTATCATTAAAACTTTGCGTTATGTAACCTTTATGGAGGAACGTAATTCAACGTTAAAATAAAGCTATACTCGCAGCATGCATGATATGTTAGGCAACGCCCGCCCCATAATTAAATGCCAACAATAAAAAAGTAAATAGAAAAGTTTAATATATTGCGCTTTAAAACGAACTTTGTAATTTTTAAAATGAACATTTTCTGTTGTGTTAAGACATTTCAATTTTTAAATAAGCAATGGATTAAAATACCACTTCTAATAATAATAATCGTGAATTTCTTAGTTTATTTCTACAGTAAATTTTAAATCGTCTCCTTGTGTTGAAAAAAGAGCTGGAATAAATGATTTAAAATTGTGGCGTAATTTTTACGTATCTTAAAGCAACTGACGTCATCGATCCTCACTAGCGAATTGAAAATACGGACGGTGCCCCATTAAAAATTTCTATGTGGATAGGTGAAAAAATCTTTTTTCTAATCCTTTTTGTTGCATCAACCCAACATAAATTCTCGTGCCATGATTGCAATGCACTGGCGTAAGCTTTCTGCGTTGATGCTATTAAATTCTAATTATTAGGTTGCTTTCAAAATCGTAAAAAATCATCTAATTTACATAATTTTTTCGTTTTCATTTTCAAAGAGGGAGAAAAGAATGTTTCACGATTTGTCAAAGTATCAAAAAGTTATGAGGGATAGAATTCAAGATGCGACAGTTTTAAAATTATTTTACGAAAAAATTAGCCAAAACAGATGCTTAGTAAAAAATTTCCTAAAAATCGGTAAATCATGTTACGTATTCAGAAAGAACTGTTTTTCAAAGAACATTTTCTCCTCTATCTGATGATACAAATGCCGTTTTGCTGCGAGCGTAATTTTCGCCGTTATTACGAATTAGGTGAGAAAAAATGCCGAAAATCGCATAAAACATAAAATAAAAAAAATTCTAGGTGAAATTTTGAAAAAAGCGCTTCGAGCTGCACAACTTCATGTATAGAACTTCCTGAGTACCAAATTTGGTGTTTCTAGCTCTAGCCCTTTGTCCGTAATGCCACCGACACACACACAGACATCTTTTATAATAAGTATATATATATATATATATGTGTGTGTGTGTGTACGGGCACGCATATATGGACTTTCATTTAGAATGACATTTGCCCCCCCAGTTTCGAAGCCCAAGTTACGCCCATGGAGTCACGGGGTAGATACCTGCCTAGAAGGACAATCCTTTCTGCGAAAACCGGTTCCTCTCCCCCCGGCACAATTTCGAGATGGGAGAATACGTTCTTTGATTGGCTACTGCACCCACGCTATACGACACTACAGACTAAAGCTTCAGTGTCGTATATCAGTATTATTTCTCTCCGAGGTACAGCGAACACGGCCGGCCTGCTCGCTGCGTAGGTATATCATAAATTCTATGGCTCGCTGTTGGAGTTGGGCTCGCATTTCCCCATCGATGGATTTTGGGGATGTCCAGAAGCACTTACAGTTGATCGTCCGGCGTGGGACGAGGGACAATGCTAAAGAATACACTTGGAGGTGGAGGTCAGTGGTCGAAGCCATGGGCCGGACTCGCTCTGTCGACTGGGAATCGCTGGTGACGGTGTGCTCCACGCTTCTCCCCGACGCCTTGCGGACCGGATCCTGCGAAGACAGGGACATCGCCCACAAGATGTGCGTAGTTATCTCCCGGTTCATGTGGGAAGTGGAGGACCTTAACCGACCTTCTTATACGGAGGAGGACCGTCAAGTGGTTGCCAGGCGTGCTGTGGCAAAGATTCTGGCACCGGCTAATTTCATAAGACGCGACCTGTGGAATTCTGAAGAGGATGGCCCAGCGTTCTTACTTTGCAGAACCGTGCAAGCATCGACCGTGATGGCCATGATGAAAGGGAACTGGCGTTTCGGCAGCGTACTGCTGCAGTACGGATTCTGGAATGGACAGAAGGAGTCGGAAATCCCCGGTACGGACAACAGATATTTCACTGCGGACGAGACATTTTTCAATAGCATTTGGTAAGCGTATCAATCCTTTTGCTTCTCATCTTCTTTGTGGGAGGGAATCTGTATCAGGGATCTTAAATATCATGACATTTCGTAAATATCTAATATGTCAATATACATTAGGTTATTGTGATATACAGGGTGTTTATAATTAAACTTCTCCTATGAACAGTGTTCCATAGCTGAAACGGGCCAACGGATTGTAAGAAAAATTGGTATATTGGCTATATATGATATGCGCTCCAGGAATTTCGAAAAAAAATTAGTTCAAAAAAGTGTCTACTAAGTAGCGTTTTGCATGAAAAACGGCCAATATAATGGAGGAAATAGCTAATTCGAAATATACACAAACAATTTTAACATTTATTGAATAGTTTTTGGGCATTTATCACTTATTTGGGTATTATTTGAGCTGATTTCACCATGCAAAGTAAGTGCCACCTAGTGGACATTTTGTAAGCTAAACAATCTAAAAAAACTCCCTTGCGCGCTTCTCCTGTACAGTCCATATGACTAATTTGGTAGCAATGTGATCGCCGGTTACAGGTGCAGAAATCTGTCTGTGGGCTATTAGTTTAATTATAATCTCCCTGTAGATAGAATAATTTTAATAACAGGTTAATCTTACGTTGATATATTTTTTTGGAAATGATATAAAAAATATAAACATAAAATATTTCTTTTTATATTTTTATGTATTTATTCATTTAATAACAAATTTCTATGCAGTAAAATAGCAAGCAGAAGCAACTTTCTCAAAAACTAAATATGTTCTACGTGCTCACCAAAATGCAAAACGTATGATTCAATCCAAAAATGCCAAGACAATTTTATTTCTAATTCTTACTTTATTAGAGTTATTTCGAATTCATAATTAAAAAATCATAAACACTTTCCAAGGTTGAAAGCAGGGGCGGTTCCAGTCTCTCAGTGTAGGGGTCGCTACTCAAAGCGACAGCAAATCATCCAAGTTTGCAGGGGCCTATTTTACTAGCCTTTAGGCATTTTGTTATGGGCCCCAACCATTTTAGGGTCCTAACGGCAGATAGCAAAAGAATAAACAATTCATAATCTAACGTTCCATGATTCATATTTTAGTGTCTATAAATTCAAATTTTGTATGAAAAATCTTATGGCATTGTTATACATTTCATGGTTGAAATTTATATTAGTTGAAATATGCTGAAAAACTTATTGAGGTTGATTATTCAGCTGATCTGTATTTTAAAAAAATATGGATAATGATACATTTTGCAAAAATGAATAATGGGCTTCATCATCACTTTTTAGCTTAAGGGCCCTATCAGCAGGTTTTGAATAAAAGTATATTCAAATGGAAATATTAATTTTTAAAATGTTCTGTCGCTCTAAGAAAAAATGAGGAGGCTGATTTTTAAAAATCATTTCATTAATTCATTGAATCTGTTTTATTGATTAATTAATTAATTGTTGATTCTAAAAATAAGGTAATTTTTATCAACTGTGGTTTAAGCAAAAAGTTATATATATAATATAAAATAGTTAAACTTACGTAGTATGGAATCCCAAGTAATTCATCGAGCAAGTGCTAGCACATAATAACGATTAAAAAACAGGAAACCAAGAAATAAAAAATGGAAATCCAGTGGCCATAAATATTGTAAGAAACAGAACTACCAAAGCTAAAGAGAAGTGGGAAAACAAGCCAGGTGAGAACATGTGCGCTTAATCCTAACTTCATGAACTCAAACAATGATGTGGAGATGGAATTGAAAATTAAAATGGAGTACTCCATTTTCAAGTACCGCCATACTTACATTTCAATTTAAAATAAAAGCAAAAATAGGAAGGGTACTGCAGGTCACCTGACAAAAGGAATCGTTTTAGACAAAAGGAGCTGTTTTACGTAACCTCGGGTTGTGACCATATCTATAAGGAAAAAACCCACGTGGAAGCGAACCAAACATAGTTGTCGAAGCTCAGTGATATGGCCAATACTAGAAATCGATGCCAATAGAGAAAATTAAGTGACATAAATAAAACAGCTAGAGCCGAGGAGTAAAAAGAGAGAGAAAGAAAAAAAAAACACTGGCAAAAATGCTACATAAACCATGTTAATTTATCAAGAAATCCAGAAAATGGGAGGGAAAGAATATAAATAAATTTAAAAAAAAAACAATTACTCTACTATAGCTAACCTATGAGCAAGATAGTACAAGCTTCAATAGCTAAAAAGTACTAAGGAAAGATAGTAAATAAAGAATTAAGGGGGAGGGGAAGCTATTGAAATTAATAATAACCATTATAATAATAATATCACACATGTATTAATTGTTATTAGTGCTAATATTATTCTATGATATATATGTAAATTTGCACTTAGTAAGGCTTGTATTTGGTACAGTAGAGTAAAAAGAAATACACCTCAAAAAGAATGAGTATCAGTAATCAACAATTATACAGTGTTTTTTTTATGATTTTTTTCGTATAAAATATATAGATATTATTTTATGATTTTTTTTTTTAATTTTTGAGAATTTGAAATAACCAACAACCAAACCCATCCTCACCATCCAATAATTTAATTTGGACATACAGTTTTATTTATTACATATTGGATATATTATTGATTTTAGAAATCTACCTGGATATTTATATTTAAGAGCTGTTTTATATAGGTATGTTAAGTTATTGGCCTTAAAACTATTGGTGCATAGAGACTCTGTTTATGATTGGTGTTTCTAAAAACAGATGTGTGCATACATGAAGTAAAATGAGTAAAAGCATTAACATGAAAATTAAAATCATCTCTGTTATTAAATACATATTTAATGATAGACTCTTATCATCATAAATTTTAAGTTGTAAATCTAAAAAGTTTATTATTCTATTAGCATTAGGATTTTTTATTAATTCTAGGGCTGAATGGCAAGCTATTGGTAAATTGTCAGAATCATTATAATTATTATTAGTAGCTATTGTAATGATGTCGTCTATGTACCTATATAAGAGATCTGTTATTGTAGTTTTTTCATAATTACATATATATAGGTCAGCTAAGTAAAAAGAATTAAAACCACACTGTGGGTTCCGTGCTCGTAGCGTAGATATGGTGCTCGTAGCGTACATCTTCCCCGCCACCTGTTTTCACCACAGTAATAATTGAAAAGAAATAAAAAGGCAAATCCCGCTAAATAGAGATCTACTTTAGTAGTGGCCATTTTAGTACACAAAATCGTAGATTTCATTACCACTATTTATTTTCAACAATAAGGAAGTTTAAATCCAGTCAAGCAAAAAGTCATTGTAATTTTGTTTTTATTTAAGGAACTTTTTACGGCCGATTCCCAATTATAATGCAGTGTTTAAAATAAAAAAATGTATTTAGCGGTGTATATTTCAGAATTCCTTTTAGCATGTTCGAATACTGGATAGAGCTCCAAATATTAAAAGCAGTGCTGGCTATTAAACATTAAAGTAACACAAAAGGTATCTCAGGACCCTCCGACCCCTCCCCCCCCCCCCCCCCCCAAGAAAAAAAAGAAAAGAAAAAGAAAGGTGTTCTTGCAATATAAATGAGGAGAGGGAAAGGCTTAGGGAAGAAAAAAAAAAAAAAAACGGTTAACTCAAAATTCATTATATATATATTTTCACATAACCCATACGACAATTCCGCATTATTAGATTCATGACAGTCTCAGACGGTAGATTACAAAAATTTTAAATACTTATTAATATCGGTGCAGTGGCGGACTATTTCAAGTACCAAGGAAGGGATGATATGATATAATATTAATTATTAATAAAAATAATGAATATATTAATAATTTTATAATAACTTGTTTAACAAATCCAATTAACGGAGCAACAACTGAATAATTAATAAAGTAATAATTAACAGTATAATAGGCACAACCATGGAGGGGGCTATGGGGCTAAAGCCCCGCTATGGGGGCTAAAGCCCCCCCCCCAAAGATTTAGATCTGAACCCCCCTCTCCCGAAGATTTAGATCTGAAAAGCTTTGAACACTGTTGCAAAAGAATTAAAATAGTTTATGTTTCAAAAAAGTCTTTAAATGTTTTAAAAATTGTATGAAAATACTTTTAAAAAGGACGTTGGTTTTTAAATATTTGCAGTTAGTGTGAGACATGTACTATAGTAATTTTTTACAATAGTGTTTAAATTTATTAATTCTAACGGTAAATTTTTGGATACAGTGTCAATGAAAATATCAGATAATTGTTTATGACTTTATAACATGGTACGTTGATAGTGGGCTTGTGTTTTACGGGCAATTGATACAGAAAATTTTGACGTTATAAGGGAGTTATAACTATAATCGAAGTCACTATAACCGAATTGAAAATATTGTTTTTCAATAAAGTATTTGTAGCTCTAGCCCCCCTTAAACCAAAATCCTGGGTGCGCCACTGAACAGTATTAATAATTAATAAACATTAGTATGACAGAGCATTTTAGCAGAGTTGGGTCGTTCCTTCATTACAGCTGATTTTAAATCTTGAACCCATGTTTATTGTGTTCGCTGTCATTATTGAAAATAAAGAAACCAAGGAAATCCTACCCTTCTGTGACCAGTGTTGCTTCCCAGAATAGGTCTCCCACTCCTGGGGGGAAAAATGGTCACAGAAGGAGATGTTTGTCTGTTGTGTATTTTCAATGATGACAGCAAACAGGATAAACGCAGACTAAAAAGCATGTTAAAATCCATAGCAACTCCACAGATTTTTAAGTTAAGATTACCCAAGGAAGGGGGCAGGGAACCGATCACCAAACCCATCATCACTGCTCCCCCCTCTTCATACATATACACTTGGATCCACCAATTTATAAATGTTCTTATTGGTGAGCGGAAGAAACACAGACGGAAAAAACGCCACTTTTAATAGTAGTCTACTTTCAATAGTTTTATGATGGAACATAGTCGTTACATGCTAGTCGATGAGGCAAGGAGAGTAGCGAGAAAATTCTTTCGGGGGTTGTATGAGATGTAATTTTGTATTGCTAAACTTAATTTCTTATTGACGACAAAAATCTGAAAGCTGTTAATAATAACTAATTTTGAAAGTTTCGCAGGGGGATATATCCCGAAGTCCCAAAACCTGCTTACGCTCCTGCAGTGATGTAGGAAAGGGGGGGGGGAGCTTGAGGCTCGAGCCCCCTCCATACCTTTGGAGGATGATAGAAAAATGACCATATATCGGCGTCTTTATATAGAGACACTATACTTCGTCAGAGACCCGACACGAGTGAAATAATTTCTGATTGGCTGAAGCGGAGAATCAGCCGCCGCGGGATATGGATGAAAATCTTCCGTAGAGTTAGCATTGTGGAACGGAGTGACTTCCGAAGAACTGCTATTCCTAATGGCGCCCATTCACGTTGGAATTCATCTGACAAACCATTAGTTACGGGGCGATTTTTATGACCGGGGTGGGAGTTTTTTATGACCGGGATAGCAATAAATAACTGACTTTCCACGCCTTCATCATTTGACCACACGATCAAACATTTCACAGTTTGCGTTCAGACTTTTCACGGAATAGCGTCAATGGATACAGCGATTCCGATAGTTGGCCTCGTGCTTTCTGAAAAAAAAAAATAACCAGAAAAAGCGAAAAGCAAGAACAAAAATTTTGGGGGAAAAAAAGTGGTTAAAAGAAAGAGAGAATTTATCCCATATAAAATTATTAGAAAATTTACGATTTCGCCAGAAGATTTTCATAATTATCTGCGAATGAACGAGGAGACATATATGGAGCTGTTGAAACTTGTTGCGCCCATTATTAAAAGGAGCAACACCGTAATCAGAAAAGCAATTTCTCCGCATGAAAGACTTTCAGCCACTCTAAGATTTTTGGCTACGGAATGCAGTTAAAGTTGAGGACTTCTCAACTTTAATATCATGGTAATTCTTGATTTATTTGCCATAAGCATGGCTCATTTTTCTAGATTTCTATAAATTCCTCTTCCTTTTGCTTTCGGTAGTCGGACTCCTTTTCTCAAAATAAACACCTTTACGACCAAAAATTTCTTTGCAACTCTCTTTACAAAGTCTCCAGTGAAAGTGACAAGACAGTTCCGCATTTGCATATCAATTTCCGGTTCTTCCATCAACAATAGAGCACTCACTGGGACTATCGTGCACCTATTCTGTTTTATTACACCTCAGTCGAAAGTCATTGAGGATAGACAAGAAATAGGAGATATTTATTGATCTCAATCGGCGGTTCCCAGAGCTATAGATAAGAAGGGTTGGCTCATTCTTTGATGAAACTTGCCGCCTTGAACGTACTAATGAATTTTCCCAAGGGTACAAGTATCTTGGATAGATCAGTTGAAGTCAAAGAACACAAAATGAAAAAGGTTTCTTTCTATGTGAATACATTTGGGAGAGGAGAAGTGACCATCAGAAAAAAAAAAAATCTAAATTAAAAAAATCCGCTCAAACTTTGATTATGCACACGCAGTGGCGGATCCAGAAATTTTTTTTGGGAGGGGCTAAATTTTTAAAAAAGCTTATCTCACCCAGTTAAAATGTACTATAAATCAAAATTTTAGTCTGAACCAATGTGCATGCTTTTGGGAGGGGCTAAGTTATAAAATACGATCATTTGACCTATGTAAAGTGTATAAAAAAGCAGAATGTTACCCTTTAGCAATCTCTTTTGGGGGGGGGCTGAAGCCCCCTAGCCCCTCCCCTGAATCCGCTAATGTGCACACGGAGTGAACAATTACGAAAAGCAAACAAAAATTAATTTTGGATATATCTGCAAAACTGACTTTAGCTTTATCTTTCTTAAAAATCTAAGACTTGAAAATCTAAGACTTAAATCTAAGTTTACGTAAGACGTAATTTAAGTAAGACTTAAATCTAAGACTTAAATCTAAGTTTAAAAATCTAAGACTTAATCTAAATTTACCTCACTTTTTTAATCTAAAGGAGTCAACATCTGACCTAAATTGGAGAGCTGTAAAACTGTGCACTTTCAGATAAAAATGAATTAAAAATTAAGAACGCAAACATTCTACTCAAACTGTTCGGTTTATTGCACGCAAAATCATGAAGAGAAACTGTCAATCCTTACAATTTATTTATTTATAAGAATATTCACGTACAATTTTTTCCGATTAGTTTTTTATTCTACATTTACCGATTAACATTGAGATAGGCAATAAATTTTAATACTTGCTGCATATAATTTGAAAGTCTGCCTTTACGTTACATTATCTTATAAACTTTAAAAAATAAGATAATAAAACCACACAGTGATGAAAAAGCATACTATACTCTTAAATAATTAGAATAAATAATTATATAATTGCACCCTTAGCCACCGAATCGTAACTGATTCTGTAAGACATATCCCAAGAAACAAAGATTTAATGTTTTATTTTTTATTTTATCCAGTGAACTATTTATAATAATTACTCATTTCTATGAAATTTAAAACTTAAGATTTATATTCCTGCATTTTTTTAATTATATGTATGCATGTATTTGTGTGGGTACATTTAATAGTGGATACCCATAAAAGGTGGGGTAGAGACTCAAAGACCCCTCTCGTTAAGTCGTCGGTGTAGTGAATATTTTTTACAACATAATGAACTCTATTAATTACAGAAATGAAAGAACAAAGTAAGTTCCCACTTTTTACCAAAAGTACTAATACGGGCGTCCATACATTTAATAATAGTGCAATCCAGACATTTTTTCAGAGGGGGGTGCCTCCCCCGCCCTACAAGCGGATTTGCCTTTGATTTAAAATTAATTTGATCAATTATTGTACAACTACTGACAAAATAGGCCACGTTAAAAAAAATCGCCACTAAGTCGATGAATTGCTATATCTGGCTAAACTAGCAACCTTTTAGAGCGGGTGCCTTTGAAGTTTTCGGCTGGTCGAACGCAAAATCGTCAAGCATTCGATCTGACCCCTTGACCCAAAACATTCCCACTTTAGCCACAAATTGAGATTTGTGGCTAAATATCCGCTGCTCGGTGACAAAAATCCCCCCATCACTAATAGCTTTCGTGAGGAGTCGTGCGATCGGTTGATACGTGTATGTGGCCTTTAAGCGTATCTTCCCACAGATCGGCAATGGTAAACCTAAAGTTTATTGCTTTTCTCCCCCTCATCTCCCGTTGTTCAGAGAGGGGGAGTACAGTTTCACAGGACGTTCCCTTATACTCTCTCCAGTGCTCAAGAGTCCTCTCTTGGTAACCCCTCCCCCCTCTGGAAATAAAAGTAATTACTGCTTGCTCTTTGAAAGCACCTACAGAAGTGAGATTGTCAAAAGCAATAGCAAACGGACTTTCATTGTCGCGAATTTAAATTCTAATAATTTACTGTAATAGAGATTCAGTGAATTCAGTGTAGCTTTCTCTTAAAAATGTCAATCTAGCAGTTTGATAATAATTATTATGAATACTAATACTAATAACAATATCCGCTTAAAAAAAAATTACGAAAAAAAATCATCTTGAATGATAAACCACGAAATACCGGTCTTTGAATTTAGAATAAGAATAAATAATTAAAAACGTATAAATATAACTTAATGCCCTTTTTCAATTATGGGACAATAATTATGGCTAAGTGTTTTATCGGAGATTTAATATATAAATTTTCATTTTAAACCCCACCTCCCCAATTCTCCACCTGCTATCGAAATATCTACTAAAATTATGTTTCAAATACTTTAACGGACTGACTTCTACCTGATAATCATAGTAAATGCCCGATTATCTAGTTAAATCTATTAAAATTACTCAAATTTTAATTTAATCAATTTACCGTTACATTTTTTAAGTATAAATATAGTTGTAATTTATGTAAAAATGTATGAATTTAATAGCGTCTGATAAGATAACTAATAACGGGTTTGTCAAAAAAATAAAATAAAAGAAGAAGAAATTAGGGAAAATTCTTATCATTTTTCTTTCATAAATTTTTAAGTTTTAGGAAGAGGAACATTAAAAAAAATTGCCTGAAACATTGATTTCTTTTCATATTTTATTCTTTGTTTTTTCAGAGAAAAGCCTTTCATTCAATTGAAATATTTTATGCTATACTAACCTAAGGAACTCTTGATCAACATGATTGTCTGTTCGAAAATTTAATGTAAAGTAAATGTTTATGCATGGGTGATTTGAGAGTGAATAAATTAGATTCAATATAAAGCATAATTTACAGCAAGTTTTGTGTACACCCCCCCCCCCCCAACAAGTACCTGTACCTAAGTCCTGAACTATGCAAATCTGGCCCTGGCGTTGGCTCAGTGTTGTATGTACGCATTCGCAGTTTTCCAGAGGAGCATTCAGACATTTTCTTAAAAGGAACTCAGATGGCAGAAAGGGAGTCTTCTCCGCATGACCGATCCTAGCGTGAGTGTGATGGTGCACAACACGTGGACAGCCAATTTTTAATTTGCATGTGGACGGCCGACGATCTACAATAGGTTCTGCTTCACCGAACAGGTTAAACTTAAGTTCACTGGTAGATTAAGTTCTGCCGAGTGTAACTCCTTAACAACTCGGCAGATTTTGGTTCAAGAGAAAAACGACCCTTAAATTCGCCGCTGCTTTTTAATGGAAGAAAAAATTCAATTGCTGAACTACTTGTATAATGCATATGAAAATAAAAATAGAGAAATGATCCCATGCCCCTCCCCCCTGCTGTCGTATTAAAAAAATAATCTAGAATAAATAAAATATCGGTTAAAACGTATTTTAATCGATACTATTATTTATTCAATCTTATTTCAAGGATTAGATTGTACTTAAGACAGCTTGTAACTCTTCAATAAAAACTTTATTTTTTTATATTTTCATTTATGTACATAAAAAAGGGTGTGTCTTTTCTGTATCCCCTCCCCCAGGGGCATAGCCAGAAATTTTTCATGGGGGGTTACGACTACTGCAACTCACATAAATGCATACATGTGTGTGATAAGAGAGTGAAAAATATACATTTTGTATGGCAAAAAATTCCTCATGGGGGGGAGGTTATGATCCCCTAACCCCCCCCCGTCTAAAACTATACATATTTTCGAGATTTGAGAATAAGTTAAGATAAATATTGTGATCATTTCGCCATTCAGTAACATTTTTTCATTGACTGACAAAACTCACAGTTAGCGAACAGAGATCTACGTGAAACTAATATTTATAGTTACACATATATTTCAGTGTTTGTAGTTTTTAATTTGTATGCAAAAATAAAACATTTCATAAGCGTTCCAACGTTTTCCCCCTTTCCTAATCTTGGAAAATATTATAGCTTGAGGCTGGACTGTTCTTTGAAGTGACAACCAAAAGAAATCATAAACAGACTTTCATTCCCGAGAATTAAATATCTTATAATTTGCTGTAACAGAGATTGAGGAAATTCTGAAGATTTAAAAAACGTCAAAAACATCAGAGTTAATTACTATAATTAATAATAATTATTTTTCATTTAACAATTATTAATAATATTAAATTTAAAAAAAGAACTAAAAACCCCTATACATAGTTCTTCTTGAATAGTAATAGGATGCCCGTAGCAAAGATTCCGGTCTTAAGTTTAGAATAAGAATAAATTATTGATAAAATACGTATAAATATTTAGTGCACTGGAGGATTCAAAAAATTTCAAGCAGACGACAATAAATATAGCTAAATGTTTTATCGGAGCTGCGCCATTTCTTTCTTTTCCAAAATTATTTTTAATCTTGAACTCGGGTTTAACCTGTTCCGTGTCGTCTCATATTTAACTAACGTACGCTTCCCCTTCTGTGACGAATGTTTCTTCCAAGATGGATTTTTGAATACCTGGCTAGTGTCCGGAGTAGTGCTAAGGCAATCTCTGGGTTCCAGGTGAGCACTGAAAGAGCTTTCAAATTTCCCTTATTTTCAATTTTTTTTTCTTCTTGAGCACGCACTTTAAATTGCAATTATCGAACTTTAAAATAGTGAAAAAAGATTTTTAAAATGCAATATTTTAAAAAAAAGAAAGAAAGAAAGAAAGAAGGGGGAGAAAAAAGAGTTTTCTACAGCATTCTAAACATGCGATAGTAAGTAAGATGCTTCTAGCCTTTTTAAATATTTCTTCTAAAGACAATTTTTAATTATTACTTCTGATAAAAGAACTCTTATTATACCCTTGCTAGCCACTTCATTGATAATTGGAATTCATTGCAAAATACTGCACTTCAAATCTGTGGACACACGACTTTCACAATGACACTGGTTAAAGAAATGTATGAGTTGTTGTTTTTCTCCCGCTTTTCGCATTTTCCTCTTTAGTACGGGGGCCATCCTCATGATATTTTCCGAGAGTCTAGGGCCCGATTCAAACGAAACGCGATCGGTCACGGAATGATCCTTCTTGACTTCTTGAAAGGGGGGTGAAATGGTTGGCGATCTTTTGGCGTGTCGATGTGTGGGAAGTATTCATATCTAAGCATTAAATAATGTCTTATGTTTTTCCTCTCCATACCTTTGGAGGATGATAGAAAAATAACCACGTATCGGCGTCTTTATCTAGAGACACTATACTTCGTCAGAGACCCGACACGCGACACGAGTGAAATAATTTCTGATTGGCTGAAGGGAGAATCAGCCGCCGCGGCCTATGGATGAAAATCTTCTTTAGAGGTAGAGTTAGCATCGTGGAACGGATTGACTTTGGAAAAACTGCTATATCTAAACATTAAATAATCAGTCTTATGTTTTTCCTTTCGATTTTCCTAATCTGAAATACTTACTTAATTCATAAAAATTACTTTTTAACTAGAAATCCGAAATTAAGTACTATTTTGAAACGATTATTTACGTAGTTTCGCTTTCAAGCTGTCATCGGAAGCTTGAATTTTAAGTCTTATCTTATACTTCCCTTGTTTGAACTTTACAATAATATTTTTTTAATATTGTGTTATATGTGCGCATATCATGCTTTAAATAAATTAAAAAATCCTTCAAAAGCTTTGTATTTTGTAATTTTTTCCAGGATTGCGCCGGACTGCATTTGGCGAAAAGAATACAGACGCCAAACTGCTGTTGGCTCCCTTTTACTCGGCGTGTTTCATCTGAGTTTTTCGCTTTGAATCAAAATGTTTCAGTTTCAGTTATAAATATTTAGATAAAGCAATATTTTCCTGAAATCGTAGCTCACTAGATACCAGTCTCTGAAAAATATTTACTGGCATGAGTTGTTTTAAGCATTCTATGCAGAAGTTATTCAGCTGTTCATAAATGTACGTGTTATTGAGGTGTAATTGAATATTTACTATTTACTTTTCAATTTTTGCTTTTTGTACTTGTAATGGTCCTTTGGTGTAGTGTGATTGATTTTTACGATTTTTTTTTTGGGGGGGGGGAGGCACATGAAAGATTTGGGGGGATTTTTCTTCTATCGATAGTTCGTTTTGAACTTCCGAACAAATATTGAAAATGAAAAGATCTTGACGCAAAATTGGGAGCACGTGCCTCTACTAATGTACTACAAATCTACTAATAATACCTATTACTTTCATCTTCGTTTCTTCCCCGTAAATGCACAATTTAAACATTTAAATCCTCTATGTTTCGGCAGAAGGAAATAGTTTACTTTAATCTCATTTCTTTGCGAATTTACTTTGATATGACTAAATTTTATGACATGCCGTGTTTACTCGCGTAATAGTCGCACTTCTTTTACTAATTTTTCATGGAGAAATTAAAATATTATGCGAGGAAATACACTACGCAATATTCTGCACTCTAATGTTAAAACATTACTGATATTATACTAAAATTACTAAGTTACCAAATGCTTTTTTCACTTTCGTCACTATGAACTATTTTTCACTTTCGTTTTCAAATCTTGGGAGGGGTAATTACCCCCCTTATCCCCCTCTCCCGTAAAACCGCCAATGCCTGTACACTTTTACATTTTCTTCTTTCTTATAGCTTGACTTTCAGCCGGGAACGCAGCAAGAAGAAGGCATTTATACAGATAGAGAAATTAATAGTTTAAATAGCAATATACTTTAAATTGATGCTTTTTTATCATTTTAAGAGGTTTCTAGTATAATACATTATGTACACAGATTGCTTACACACCTTTAAACAACAGACCAACAACGTTAAACGATGAGTATGTCCAAAATCCTCATTGCTTTCAATAGGATGACCAGCAACTCAATTTTCTTGCTAAAGAAGGTGGTTTCCCCCCCCCCATATATTATTGTTTTCCAAACTACGATTTTGTGGACTAAAATGGCCGCTACTAAAGTAGGTCTACATTTAGTCGGATATGCTGTGGTGAAAACGAAAACAGGTGGCGGGGGGAGAAATACGCTACGAGTACTCTTAATGGGGTGTACGTTATGAGCACGACACCACCCTGTGGTTCCTAAAATTTCCTTATATAATTTATTGTTATGCAGAATGTAATTATTCTAAACTATGGAATTCAACAGATCTTTGAAATAATTAGTATCTATGTTAGATGGCAAGTTAATATTATCAATACCAATTATAAATAGATTTAATATAACATTGTAGAAATCGTCTAATTGTATACCATTGAACAGGTCTTCGGAATCATAAGTTGATACTTTAATCACATTGTGTAGATCTTTAATCTTATTTTTTAGTTCATAGCTATTACGTATAGACATAGAAGATGTATTTGATTTTATGTAGAGATCATGCATAGAAGTAAGTATTTGAAGTAATATTTTACTGGCTTATATGTGTTACATCCTATATTAACAGTCCTGAATTTTAGTGGTGTTTTATGAAACTTGGGTATAATAAGGATATTTTAGATTGTCATGTTTTATCTTAAGTAATTTGTGGAAAGCTAAAATCTTTTTATTCATTGTTAATTCAGACATATTGCAGGGTTCATACACCTCCTGGATATCCTTAAAAACTCTTGGATTTCGATTTAAAACATTAAGGGCCCTGTAAAACTCCTAGATTTTTACTAAGTTTTCTGTAGAGTGCTGAAATTTTAGTATTGACTCCTGAAAATATTGTTTATTTTAGTTTTCTTTCTAGAATTTAAAGTGCAAAAAAATTTTCTTAAGTGCGATCTGCCGAAATATTTTTTCGACTCGTGTTTCAAGTGTAATAATCCACCGCCATGTTTATTGATGTTCTTGCCACGGACTTGGAGACAAGGATTGTAATCACTCCACTGGGCTCAAAGCTTACCGCAAAAAGTTCCAATGATTGCGCGATTCGCTGTAGACATTCGATTCGTCCCTGCTCTCCTCATATCCAATAATTTCATTCCTGAACTAATCCCGTTGGCGTTCTCAAACTGTTTTGTTGCTAACTGCTAGCTCTTACGTCACACCGAAAATATCTCGTGATTGGTGTATGAGCTGTATGCTCTTATCTCTTCTTTGGTACACACACGGGTACATGTTTAAAAAGCTCGCCGTTTGCGGCGGTGTGTTGCAAATAATCTGTACGCGTGTGAGAGTATTAAAATTCTAAACCATCCTGAGATTTTCATCCTTTTCAATTTGCCTCAAGATGCTGGGAGGAAAATGCGTTTTCAATGATGCTTGGTTAGAAAAGGTATTTATGTATACTCCTGGAAAAATTATATTTTCTCCTGGAAAACTCTTGGAATTCATACTGCGAAAAAGTGTGGGAACCCTTGTATTGGTTAGATTGAAGTTAGGATTATTGTTTATTGATAAAGCTAAGAGATTGTGATATAACTTCTTACATCCATAGCATAGTTGTTACTAGACTTATCAACATAAGTTATAAAAAATTTATTCTGTAATTCTATAATTTGAGTACTTAGATTTAAATTGTCAGTAGTATAGAAAGTACAAACTAATTGTTTATTCAGATACGCAAGAATATTATATTTCCATTCATTAAAGAGAGCAGAAGGTATATTGTATTTATTAGAAGTATTATATATATATATATATATATATATAAATCTATATCATATTTAAATGTATCTAATGTATCATCAATTCTGCATTTAGAAGGTAACCTATACTTAGTAACTCTTTTTTATAATAGAAAGATCACCAGTAACTATATGTCCAAAAGCAGAATTAACAAAAGAATTATATTGATCACTGGTACAAAGACAAGGTACTTTATCATCAGTCACAAAATCCTTACAAAAAGAGTTAAAGATATTTCTACCCGTAGGTATAGGTATTTGAAAGATTTTTTAGACAGATGTGTGGTAAAGGGAAAAGATCATAGTGAGACGAAAAGAGTTTATTGAAGTTAATCCTATTAAAAACATTGTTGATGTTAGCTAATTACAGAATTGGTGTTTAACTGAGCATTAATGCGTTTGTTACATACTAAATTTTCATTTAGTGCAATTGCAAGAGCAACTATTAAATCAAAAAACGAGTGAGAAAAATGATCTGTGAAAGTGTGTGAAGTTAAAACTTTATAATATTTTACGAGGTGCTTTTTTTTAGAGAGAATATGTAGGCACGTATATTCAGCCAATTATGGTCAACCTCAAAACTATTATTATATATATATATATATACTAGCTGAAGTACCCGTCCTTGACGGGTCAGTGAATGCAAATTTCCAAAAAGCAAGATTTTTCGTCAGCATTGTAGGAGTGCACAGAATGGATGTAGTATGTTGCCAAATTAAAAAAAGCGAAGCTATAATTTTTATGTATTGTGAAAATATTACAGGTTAGAGAGTAACTAAGTAATATCATTTCATTCGCTTTAGTCGTAATTATTCGATGCGCGAACGAATATTTACGCATACTGAAATAATTTTCGCAAAATCTCAAAATCTAATCAACATTTTTGAAAAATTGGAAGCCTAGAATTTAAGTTGAGTGACAACCTATCCTGTCACCCAATTTCGCTTCATTCCCTGCGGTCTTTATTTCGTGATGCTGGCACAAAAGTTCAGCATTTTAAAACAATTTTCGCAAAACCTCAAAATGTAATCAAAATATTTTAAAAATTCAACGCCTATAAATTAAGATTAGCAACTACCTATCATATCACCAAATTTCGTATCATTCGTATTAGTCGTTACTGCGTGATGTTTGAAGAAATATAAACGTATTTTGAGAGAATTTTCACAAAATCTCAAAATCTAATAAAAATGTTTAAAAAACTGGAAACCTATAGTTTATATTGAGAAACCATCTATCAAGTGACCCAATTTCATATCATTCCCTAGTAGCAAACGGTCATCGGTTCCTGAAACGCCGATGATCGGACAGGGAGGAAGCGCAGCGCGCGCCATGCAAGGTTCTTCATCGCGTCGGGGGCTCTTATCTCGGATTTTTCTCGGACATGTCCTCTCCCGAATAGTAGGGTTCGATCATCGGCAAGGGGGGAAAATTGGGCGTAGAGCCGTTGTAAAGCCGATGCGATTGGGGTAATATTCATCTCGGAAGAGCAAACACCTTGCAACTTAGGATGTGAAGCTTTGATAAAAGTTTTAAACTGAACAATCGATAAAAATTGGGGTATATCCCAACTAGATAAAATTTTAAAAGTAAAAAAAAAAAAAAAAAAAAAAGTAAATTCGAACTTCTTCCTCTTCTCTTTGAATTTTAATGCTGCCATCTGAACTTCATTTTTCAAGCTTCCGAGACTTGGTTTCGAACTGGAAAACTAACGCTTGGTAACCGGGCTTGATAACCACTAGACGTTAACCACGTTATTGGCGAGACTAAAATTGGAAGTGATTGTTGTTTCAAGTTCGGAATTGGAACATTTAAGTTTCTATTTAAATAAAACTAGACTTTTCCTGTACACTACTCAAAATTAAAAAGATTTCGATCCGTTTTAAGCATTTGGGACCTGTGTACGGCCGTTAAAAAAAAAAAAAAAAAAAAAAAAAAAAAAAAAAAAGTTTGTCTGTCTGTTGTTCTGTCTTTTCTTATTCGCACATCAAGTAAAATTGACTGAAGCGAATTAAATAAAATTTGTTGACATGATAGGTGGTCACTTAACTTAAAGTATAGGCTTCGAATTTTTAAAAATATTCTTTATAATGAATATTTTAAAAATCTCTCAATAGATTTTGAGATTTTTCGAAGATTGTTTCAAACTGCGTAAATTTTTATTCGCACATCACGTAAAAGTGACTAAAGCGAAAGGAATGAAATTTACTGACATGATAGGCAATCACTCACCTTAAGCTATAATCGTCGGATTAAAAAAAAAAAATTATAGTTTGAGATTTTTTTTGAAAATCGTTTCAAACTGCGTAAATTTTTGTCGGGGCATCACATACGACTTAAGTGAATAAAGCAAAATTTAGTGACACGATAGGTGGTCGTACAATTTAAACTATGCCCCTAAAGTGTCTTAAAATTTGGATTAGATTTTGAGATTTTGCGAAAACTGTTCAAACTGCTTCCGCGTAATAGCTTAGCCAATCAGCAACCTTAAAACAAACATATGGTGTGCATATGATGCTCTTTGCACATTAATGAAGGAAGGGAGATATCGAGCCGTTCAGCTACTTGGGAGAAAGACCGATATAAACCTGTTTGCTCGCTTTACCCTTCGCAATCTTGAAAGCGCCTATCAGACCTCAGTGTAAAGATTCGATCATCGGGAAAAGATGAACATACGAAAAATTAAGGATGATCAGTAATGATCAGGCGATGAATAGCCGATGCACCGATCATAGGCCTGGTAAAGCCCGAGCAAAGATTGCTGCTAGGGTTCGCTTTAGTCGTTATTACGTAATGCGTGAACAAAGATTCACTCAGTTTCAAACGATTTTCGCAAAATCTCGAAATCTGATCGATTTTTTTTAATTAGATGCTTATAGTTTAAGGTGAGTGACCACCTATCATTTCACCAAATATCATTTTTTCACCTTTGCGGTTATTACGTGATGTGCGAACACAAACTTACGCAGTTTGTAATGATTTTCGCAAAATCTAATCAAGATTCTTTTAAATTCGATGCCTATGTTTTAAGTTGAGTCAGCACCTATCGTGACACCCAATTTCATATCATTCGCTTCAGTCGTTTTTACGTGATGCTTGAACACAAATTTACGCAGTTTGAAAGGATTTTCGCAAAATCTCAAAATCCAATCAAGATTTTTAAAAAATTCGACGCCTATGTTTTAAGTTGAGTGACCACCTATCATGACACCCAATTTCATATCATTCGCATCAGTGGTTTTTACGTGATGCTTAAACAAAAAAATCTGATGTGTCCAACACATGACTTCCTTGCACGTCTATTAAATCAAAAATGTTTTTTACGCACTTCCTCTAAACTTATTTGTTTGAAAGATATAAAATATCAATAATAGTAAGATATAGCGATTTCTAGCCAAACATTTCGATATCGCCAAGCTGAGTTCAATTTGAAAGATTTCTTTCTGACACTTTATTTGGCGATATTTCACAAAAAGCCGACAAACTTGAGATAGTTTGCGAGATTTTGGGGATAGCCAAAGTAGTCATTGACCACAGACTTTCAATGAATTGAATGCATCCATACACCTTTATGTATTTAAAGTCATTTGGCTCACCCTGTAAATAAATTCCCAGTCGATTGCTTCCAAAAAATATATTGAAAACCGTTAGATATTATAATATAGTTCTAAATACAAAAGTTCAAAATTCTACGGGTTAAAGTTTTAGAGTTATACAAAATACGAAATAATTTTTGGCGCCAAATTTGGCGATATTTCGGCGAAACTCGTCAATGTCGACGACATTTGGCGAGATATTAAGCATGGACCAACAATGACAGATTATCGCCAAATTTGGCGATATTTCGCCAAAACTCGCCAAGAACGATGACAAATGGCGATACTTTGGGCATGGACCAAATGACTGACTATCGCCAAATTTGGCGACATTTCGGCAAAACTTGCCAAGGTCGAGGACAGACGGCGAGATTTTGGGCATGTACCAAACAATGACTGTCTACAATTGTATTATATTGAAGATGTCCATAGACATTAAAGTACTGAAATTCTTTTCAGTGGTCCTGTAAATAAACTCTCCAGTAGATTTTAACCAAAAATCGAGATGCACAACTAGATGTTACAACAATCTTATATATGAAATTTCATAATAGTTTTTGAGATTTGAGAGTTAAATATGCACACATGTACACAAAAAAGTCGCCAAGCTTGGCGACTTTTGGCATAGTACCTGAGGGAAGCACGTGACCGTGGTCGGACCATTACCTAATTTATGTGGTAGGACGGTATTGTGCTTGAAATGGATGAATCTCCTAAAATTGCCATTGACCGTAATGTATTGGAAATCTTTTGAGTGTTCCTGTAGCAGAACTGTAAATGATAAAGACACTTTTTTTAATGGAGAAATTCATTTTCTAACTCTTTACAGCATATATCACTTCTGAGTCGTTTGAAATGGCCCAATATGAGGCCATATATGGCCCATATGGAGTTTAGAGCAGTTTTCTCCAGATGTAACGTAAATGCACTATAGAAACCTTTAAAACGTGCTCCGACCAAGGCATCCCCCTAGCTCCCCGTCCCTATACAAACCCTTGTGCAGGTTTGCCTTAAATACAATACAATACAAACCATTCAGAAAAACGTAATTTTAATTGATTCGACACTGTATGTAAGTTTAAAATTTGTTATAATGATTTTTTATATTATTTTCGTCAAATTGTCTGCAAGATGTTTAATGCGACAGAAGAATTTTGAAAACATTTTTTCATAGCAAAATGCTGTATTAAAATTTTATGAAAACAATAATAGTTGTTATTTCAAATCATGGAGAACATTAAAGTAAAAACTCCCCCCCCCCCCACACACACACACAAAGAAAGTGACAAATAAGTAAAAACAAGTAAAGGTTTCAAAGGTATATGAAATATTACATACATATATGTGGAAATATTTAATTTTAATTTCTTTAATTAAATTTTTCTAAGAATGTTTCATGTATAAAAATAATTTTTATGTGAACACACATCACAGGAAAACAACCTTGCAGAAGAAAGATAAATAATGAAAAAGAAGTAACCAAACTTGAGTCCCTAATACCCGCTGTAGAGCGTGTTGGAATGAAATTGGGAAAGTTTCTTGGTCTAATGCTACGTCAGATACATAAAATTCAGCAATTCAATTTAATTGATTTCCATGTTAATCTTTTAAACTTTATTTCATATTAAAGGTCACAAAAGGATGTATAGTAGCATGCTGTTATTTTAGAGAGTCATATCAGAATTCTTGATTTAACCTTAAAAATTCCTACTTTTCAAATTATATTTGTAAAATCTTAAACATCTGTTATAAAACTAACTGTCAAGTGACACTCTCATATAATTTATATTCAGTGGCATACGCAGGGGATGAGCCTCACCATGGCACAGTGGTTATATCACTGAAAATGGTAGATGGGCGAAGTGTAAAGGTCCCAGGTTTGGGTCCCATCGCGCGTCCGTCAACCTCACCGTTCGGAGTTTTCCGTGGTTTTCTCTGAAACTTAGCGTAAATACGGGTTAGGACCCCTTAGAAAGACCCCCACGGAGGGTACCCCACCTTTCGACCTAGAGCCCACTCGGAGCTAATCGGTCGTAATCACACACACACACGCACGCAGGGGATGGGTCCAGGGGGCTGGCTGGAGCCCTCACCCCGAAATTTTCAGACTGATTTTTTTCTTTTATAAGAGTGGGCTTTTTATTGGATCATCAAATATTTCATTTTAAAAGGTGTTCAAATTAATTTTATATGCATATTTGTCGAACGAATGGCCCATTTCGAGTTTTTTAAGACCAGTTCTTAAAACACGACATATTCCTTCTGTTTAAATTTTTAATCTGGGCGAGCTGGGATTGAAAATTTAATCTGGCAAAGATCATAGCAGAAGCAAATTTTTTATTCCTACCTCCATTCGTGAAAAATGCACTATCTCGCACGGTCTTGTCTTCAGGATTCCCCTTCTTTTGAATAATAGGACATTCTCGAATTTCTCTGGAATGTCCAAAGTATATTGATACCCGGATTCTCTTTGGGGTGCGAATTAGTTCAAGGTGTTTTAACCCTGTTTTCCTGAAGTAGCATCGGAAAAAGGAAGAATCATTCCATGTTGAAAAAACTGTTTTCTTGAAATTACTGGATATTCTGTGCATTCTTTGATTATATGCATTCTAATACATATCCCCCCCCCCTTCGACTAGGCGAAATATCTGGACTCCTATCCCTAGTAGCACAACTAGTTCAAAAAACGTTCAAATTACGTTGGAAACACGTTTTCCGACGTTAAAAAACGTCTTTTGGACAAATTGTGCTACTAGGGATTCTAATCTGAGTTATTGAACAGGACGTGGGATTTTAGGTTGTTATTTTTTCAGTTTAGCCGACGTTTTGTAAGATCAGAATCAATAGCGATAATAATTGAACAGTTGCATTGCTGGATCTGTTAAAGCTATGTCAAGTTTATTTTTGCGCTGCCAACTTACATGTATCAACTGGTTGAATATATAGCAGTAAAAACTGTAATCCATTCGTAATTATTTGATAAGTGAAAAAATTGAAATTTCTGAAAAACTTTTTTGTTGTAAGTTCATCTAAAACAGAGCAAAATGAAAACAGTGCGAATGCCGAGAATATTGCGTCTATATTTGAAGAATTAGTAAGTCCGATTAGAGATTCGTCAGTGTTTGCGAAACCACCTTCCTGATCGATATTGAAAGACAATGAAAGTGAAGTGAATGCAAATCTTTTTTTGAAACAGCGACATTTGGACTGCCCGATAGCCACACAACAAAAATTCATGAAACGTTTGGAAAAGATATTTCACTCCTTGCTACTCCCACGCGGAAATCCATGTCTGACTCCGAGAGAGTACAAGCATGGCGAAATACTTGGATTCCTTCTGCAAATTACACTTTTCCTAAACAAAAACTTGGATGTAAAAAGGAATGATTTCAGATATGATGACTCCAAAATATTTTTTGGCCAGCCTATTCAAAAACTGAAAACGGCGCTTATTGCAAATATTGCGTTTGGTTTCCGCCAGCTCATTTCGTTGCCGGTAAAGATAGCCATCAATCTTTAGATGGGCTTGTGACAAAATCTTGTCAAAATTTAAAAGATGCTTTCGAAATTTTCAGATCCCATGAATTAATACATTATCATAACTGCCCTGTTTTAAGAGCCAAGAATATTTCTGAAATTGTTGACCAGAAGGCGGATTCGGTTATTCTTCAACTTCACAATAAAAGAAAAGAAAATGCTCTGAACAACAACAACAACAACAAGAGAAAAAAAAACTAATCCCTATTATAAAAACCTGGATATTGTGTGGAAGGCAACAAATAACACTACGTGATCATGAAGATTTTGGCCGAGTCTCTCTAGAACATGAGCACAATGATGGGAATTTTAGGCCTTTTGAGATATCGTGCAAAAAATACTTTTGTCTTTTCTTTCATAAAATCTTCTTGGTTTTGGGGAAGTGTGATAAGCATGTATACAGTAAGGAAGCTCTTATTTCAAAGTATGTCATATCTATATAAATAAAATTAGACTTTTGTCTGTACATTTCTTGGAATTCAAAAATTTTGCGATTTCTATCCGTTTCAAGCACCCGGGAATCCGATGCCACCCTCAAAACAAAAGTTTGTCTGTCTGTCATTCTGTCATTCTGTCCGTGACGCTTTTTTTGTTTAAGCATCACGTAAAAACGACTGAAGCAAATGATATGAAATTTGGTGTCATGATAGGTGGTCACTCAACTTAAAACATAGGCGTCGAATTTTTAAAAAATCTTTATTAGATTTTCAGATTTTGAGAAAATCGTTTCAAACTGCGTAAATTTGTGTTCAAGCATCACGCAAAAACGACTGAAGCGAATGATATGAAATTGGGTGTCATGATAGGTGGTCACTCAACTTAAAACATAGGCGTCCAATTTTTAAAAAATTCTGATTGGATTTTGAGATTTTGCGAAAATCCTTTCAAACTGCGTAAATTTGTGTTCAAGCATCACGTAAAAACGACTGAAGCGAATGATATGAAATTGAGTGACATGATAGGTGGTCACTCAACTTAAAATATAGGCGTCGAATTAAAAAAAAATCTTGATTAGATTTTGAAATTTTGCGAAAATCATTTCAAACTGCGTAAATTTGTGTTCGCACATCACGTAATAACTGCAAAGGTGAAAAAATGATATTTGGTGAAAAGATAGGTGGTCACTCACCTTAAACTATAAGCATCTAATTAAAAAAAATCCATCAGATTTCGAGATTTTGTGAAAATCGTTTAAAACTCAGTGAATCTTTGTTCCCGTATTACGTAATAACGACTAAAGCGAATGATATGAAATTTGGTCACAGGATAGATGGTTGCTCAACATAAACTATAGGAGTCCAATTTTTTAAACATTTTTATTAGATTTTGAGATTTTGTGAAAATTCTCTCAAAATACGTTTATATTTCTTCAAACATCACGTAATAACGACTAATACGAATGATACGAAATTGAGTGATATGATAGGTAGTTGGTAATCTTAATTTATAGGCGTTGAATTTTAAAAATATTTTGCTTACATTTTGAGATTTTTCGAAAATCGTTTTAAAATGCTGAAAATTTGTTCCGGCATCACGAAATATAGACTGCAGGGAATGAAACGAATTTGGGTGACATGATAGGTTGTCACTCAACTTAAATTCTAGGCTTCAAATTTTTCAAAAATGTTGATTAAATTTTGAGATTTTGCGAAAATTATTTCAATATGCGTAAATATTCGTTCGCGCATCACATAATTACGACTAAAGCGAATGAAATGATATTACTTAGTTACTCTCTAACCTGTAATATTTTAACAATACATGAAAATTATAACTTCGCTTTCTTTACTTTGGCAACATACTACATCCATTCTGTGTACTCCTACAATGCTGACGAAAGTTCTTGCTTTTTGGAAATTTTCATTCACTAACCCGTCTTTTTGTTTATGGCGGAGTTATGTGCGTATGTTTTTGACTAAGTGTTTTACTGTATATATACAGTAGGTTGTGTGTGTGTGTGTGTGTGTGTATTTTAATATGTAAAATATTTATTTTACGCTGACTTTGCACCAGCGCCGGTCCTAGCTATTTTTCTAAGTGCTGCAAAATACGAAAATACGCCGCCTCCCACACACTCATATGAAAAAATAAAAGTTTTCAAAGGGGTTAAAACGAAAATTTCAACAATATATAGATACTCAAATATACATATGCAGATTATAAAGTAAGGTATTTTGGCCTCCCCTATAGAGATGACGCTCGGTGCGTTCGCTCCGTCAGCTTCACCCTAGGACCGGCTCCCCTACAAGCAATTTTGCTCGGGCCATCATCGGCTGGCTACGTGGCTGGTGGTCGCCCGAGCAAAATTGCTAGTAGGGTCTGCTCTGCCCAAATTCCTCCTTCACCTTGCCCCCCCTCCCCTCTGAAAAAAAATCCTGCGTACGCCACTGTTTATATTCGTGTGATTAAAAGTGGTCTCATTATTTACCAAATTATTTTTAGTTTTACTTAACCCTTTAAGGCGCAGTGATCCCGCTCTGGGAACACCCAACTCTAACGTTTTGACTGTTGCCAGTCACGAAGAATAGATTGGATTTCTATAAAAATAGTTGCGGTTGACATAGCTCCACGAGAATTCTTCACTTTTTAGCCGTTATTTCCCGTAAAAGACAGGTCACGATCCTTTTTAACAGCACTGACATCTGCTGAAAAATGGAAGAACGCGAGAACAGCTGGATAGATTGCCCAATGCTGGAAAAGGGCAACGGCTGCCCTTTTTCCAGCATTGGGAAAGGGTTGCGCCTCAAAGGGTTAAGGTAATAGTAAATCATTGTCTTGTATATGGGAGAATGCTCTATTGATTTCATCAATAGTACCTAAAAATACCTCAAAAATCAATAATAATCCAAATCCTACTATAATAATAATATCCTAATATAATAATGACTGACCCACTCTTTGACAATTCCACTTTAAAACAAAACTTTTGCTGTCATTCATCCAAACAGATTAAAAGTTATGCTCTAAAACTGTAATAAAATTCACATCCCTTGTACGATCTGTTTGAAAATTTGCATAATCATATATAAAAATATATAAAACAATCTGCGCTCTTGTAAAAATCTGAAAAATGTTTGTTTGTGCTTCCCTCATTTTTAAGTTATTTTTCGCTCTTTACCGCTCTGTTTTACTTCCGAGAGTCAGAAAAAAGTGAATCATTTGCGTGACAAAATTACCTTTTCCAAGTGAAAATGAAAAGTGAACTTTTTTATTTTAGGTGTATGAAGATTCAATATATTGAGTGTAGACATATTTTTTTCAGATGGTTTATTCTAGCGGTCATCGCAATTGCCACCACAAATGGCTTTGACTTCTAGTCTTAAAAATAGTTATTGCAAATAGTATAATTTTTAAACCCACTAAAAAATAAACGGAATTTTCTTTCTAAGAAACCTGGGTTTTTGCCAACCCTGCCCCATATCCCACTTCGTGTGTTCACCTATGGTCCTTTCTATGTATTCTCCATAAACCCTATTAAAAATGGTGTTAGTTGTCTTTATTGTCCATTTATCGGATCACCCCAAAAAAATCCAAAAGAGCTATTGTTTAAATTGCATTTTAGAGATATTCGTCTATTTCAAAATAATGAAATAAATAATATTGATGTTATATCTTACTAAGGATTACAAAATAATGCTTTCCTCCAAAAACAGTGTAAGTAGCATTTATGGTTCTTTTACAGGAGGACTCGAAAGAATTTCAGTACATCAAGGTCTATGCCAATGTAGAGAAATGGATCCATTCCATATCCAGCCCAATAATTATTTAAAAGTTTACCTACTTAATCTTCATTTAAAGATTGGGAATAACGTTTAAAGTTCGTTTACCAGCTCTCGCAAAATTACAGCAATATCGATATACAGTTTTGAGAGGCCTAATTTGGCACAAAAAGTTTTTGTTTTTTGGAAAGTGTTTCTATAATCGATCCGTTTGGCGTTATGTATCTTTTTTTGATTCTTTATACTGAAAAAAATTAAACAAAAAAGGGAGTTTTTCTGCCTTTCCAGTCCCATATCGATTCCGTAGTTTCAACTGGATTAATTTAGAGCTACAAGACATAGACAGACATTTTCTTTTTAACCCAGCTGTCTGTCAAGGGAGCATAACTAATTGCTTCGATGTTTTATCTTTCGTATGATCCTCTACATTAATAGTGTTCCACCACACACACTATGGATTCAGCATTCAAGAATGGATCGATGGCTGCTTTTTTTGCAGCTTTGGTCAGTCTATCCAGTTGGTGTTGTTATACATGGATGTGAAAATGCTTGAGCTTCAAAGGGTTAATAATAAATAGATAAAATAATAATAGTCGTGTACAAAACAGTAGAAAATTCTACTTTCATGTCAGATCAGTTGTCCTGTCGCTGTCCTCTAACGATAAAGGATAAGGGGTTTTGGGGAAGGATGTCCCTACTAGCAATTTTGCTCGGGCTACCACCGGCCACGCAGCCAGCCGATGACGGCCCGAGCAAAATTGCTAGTAGGGGTGGCTTTTCTTGCGATGGATCTGTGGGTATCAGGGCCCTGGTGACGGCGATGCCCCGGTCTACCGAACGATAAGACGGACAGAATGAGCATAAAGAAAGAAACAAACAAAAGTCCACTTGCTAAGAGGATTTCCTACACCTGCAAACTTGAAAGAAGATTAACGCCACCTCGACCTCCCCCTCCCCCGCACCTTTCGAAAGGGGAAGTTGAATCGAGGGGTCATTTTTCCTGGTAGCTCCTGGTATAAAACTAGCTAAAAAGAAATAGGCCGGGTTACCAATAATATTTTCCTTTCATTTTACAAATATAATAGACAGGGTTTTTTTTTTGTTTGTTTGTGTGTGTGTGTATCTGGGGAGGGGATTGGGAGTACGTTAATACTTTATTTATTCAAATACAGCAATACTTCGACTTACGCGATTTTCAAATCTCTTCTATTCTCTTTTGTTTACTTCTAAAATAACTTCGGTACACGATTTAAGCGTAAGTTTTTATCGAAGAGAGGATGTTCGGGGTATCACTGTATTTCATTGAACGATTTCTCAACATTCATGCTCTAGTAAATTTCATTCTGGGGGAAATTAGTTGGAATGGAGACCCCCCGAATTCCTTTTCGTACATCTAACCGACCCCTTATCACGACCATAGATCGCGACGGAATCCATTACAGGCAATTTACGACATTTTTGACAGACATGTTTTTGATGCATGTGAAGCGCACCTTTGTTTGACCGGGAAAGACAAATCAATTACCTTTAGACGGTTCCTGTTTTGAAACCTAGACCAAGGCATAAATAAAGTAAATTCGGTCTAAGGGGTGAACACGTTGGTGGCAAGG
>JAWZYV010016075.1:0-46435 GCA_038373885.1 Cheiracanthium punctorium | reverse complement strand
TTTTAAAAAAAAAACTTCTAGCATAAAGAAGTTTTAATATAAGTAATGTTGAATTTTCTGCTTAATTTTTTTTCTCAAAATTACGTGACATACATGTTTATTGTTTATAAGAATAGTACATTTATTGAAGAAGATTTCAGAAATTTTTAGCCAGACATGATTTGTTAGGCAGTAGGGGAAGGCAGAGGGACTGTTAATTTTTGTTCCTGCATTTTATCACACTATCACTACTGGACCACAATTACTGGATCTCATTCATATATGATATTTCACCTATATTGGTACTATATATCACCTATATTGGTATATATATATATATCACATATATTGGTTCACCTATATTGGTACACCTATAAAAGTACTATACAAACTTTTAAACAGAAAAGGACTGTCAGTGTAAGTGGATTAGGGTAGATGCGTTAAGCATGTAATAAAAATAATAAAATTTCTGCAATGCAGGATGTATAAAATTTAATTATATAATACAGAATTTTATTTAAATTCTTTTGTTTGCAATAATTATTGAATGAGTACCGAGTAAAGATTTTCAAAGTTACCCTTATTACTATTAGACATTATTAAAACTGCATCAAACAATTTAAATCATCCATCAATTGATAACTACAGAAATTGGGGAAATTTAATTCAGAACACAGAAGATTGCTGGAAAAAATGACATAGTCATGCAAATTTTGTAATACATCCTATGGTTGGAATGTACAACACCATATCAAATCAAATCACTGAAATATATTTGTTATTCCTCTTTCACTTCTAATTTAATGCCTGCTCATTCATGAAAAGTGAATATAAGTTTTTTAAAAAGTACTATTTCTTTAAAATAAATAAATATAATTACTACATGTAAGTTTTTTAGCAGGTATAAAATTAATATTTTTTTTAACTCACAGAATTTTCCAAAGGTATGTATGAAATAAAGTTAAAATATTTTCAATAATTTATTTTTCATAAAGCTTTATTTTTAATTTCTTGTAACATACTTAAAAAGATCTCTTTAAAAACACTAAATTTTCTTTCTTAAACCTTGCTGTAATCTTTTTAAAATAAAAATAGTACTAATCAATATTTATTTTAACTATCAAATGTTTTTAATTTCTTCATTCAGCTTAATATAATTAAAATAATCAACATCCTGGTGCCAAAAGTACTTAAGCAAATTATCTATTAATAAACCTTCCAGAATTCTTTTTTTTTTTTTTTTTTTCAACTGAAAATAAGCTTAAATTGATGACAGTTTGTTTTATGAATAACCTAGCTGTTAACTTATGACACAATTTGTTTTCTGAAGACATCCTTTTCCAGAACTAGCTTTCTTTTGCTTTTATTATTATTTTTTTTTCCTTTCTTCATTCATTAAAATGTTGAGAATTTTAAAATCGGAAGGTGTATAATATGAATATTTAGATTACCAAATCTTGTCAATAGTCTGATTTACTAAATTCTGCATTTACTCCACTTTTATGTAATTAAAACTGTGGCGTAATAAGTGGGGGGGGGGGTCCGCCCCGGCGGCAAAAAAACAAACATGGTGGCCGGCGGGACACTTAGAAATAATAAAGTGGAAAACTAAAGGACCGAAATGGGGGCAGAATGCTGAAACTTAGAAAGAATGGGGCGGCAAACTGAAAGACCGCACCGGGCGCCAATAACCCTAGCACTACATTGCTAAAGAAAAAGATCATTATTATGCTCTGATTTTGGCAAAAGCATAATGTGTTTCAATTGCTGTATTCCCAAAACGTCGCAAATCCCTCGATTTTCAGATGGATTTGAGTAGATAAAGCCACTGAACATGGTACATGGCTGAAGTGTTGAAGTTCCCACGTTCGGCGGGCCCCGCCCACGCGACTGTCGGTCTGGAGTTTTGGTCGGTTTCATCAAGATGTACGCGTCAATACACATTAGAACTCCTTAAAAAGTCACCCAACGAAGGCACCCCCCCTTAGAAGATATCCCTTGTCTAAGCTTGCCATAACAAACAAGCAAATCACGCGAATTTTCGAATCGCAATACGTGGTTTTGCTAAGGCATTCTTTCTGTATCATCTGTAATTATATATGATTAGTAAATAACTGTTATACATTACGAATAATATGTACTAAGAAAGCCGATTAAAAAGAGCAAATCGTTTAGGGCGGGGGGGACTTGCTAGTGTTGCGAAACTATTAAAGACATCGAGAAGAGCAATAATTATATACAGCTCACGACGAACTCTGGTATAATGATTGTTTGATAATTCGCAACTACATATTTATCAAACGTAGCCACCGATATTTGAGGATTGACAGATGGAATCAGAAATTTTTAGATAACTTGAGAAAATTTTGAATTTCCCAACCGTATTTTCTTCCCCCAACTCCTAAGTGAAATGCCGATCGGGCTTCTCGCTTGAGTCAGCAAAAACAAAACATACAAGTGGGGCCTTTTCGGGTTACTCGGCTGTTCGGCTCGTGCAAAAGAAAACAAAGAAAAGGATAGTACAAGTATTTCAATCTGAAAGAGTAGAATATTTGAAAAAAGCATTTTAATAAATTACATTTGTGGGGAAAGATCGGATTTCATAGACGGTTTTTGTGAAAGGGCCGTTTTCAATCGAACCTATTTTTATGATGGGATTATTGTACTCAATCGTAACCGTTTTAATTAACGTATTATCGTGATGGGCCGCAAATGGTATGTAGGAAATAAAAAGTGCTGGTTGTTTACTAATAATAATAAAAATGTAAAAGCAGGAGGGCGCATAAAGAAGAGAAATAGGACCGTCCGGCGCTAAAAAGACGACAAAAGGGCCGCCGGGCGCTAAAAAGATAACAAAAAGGCCGCCGGGCGCTAAAAAGATAACAAAAAGGCCGCCGGGCGCTGCGCCCTGCCAAATTAATCTAGAGTCAACACTACTTTAAAAAAATTGGATTAAAACGGCTCCTTTACAAAAATACAATCGATTAAAATGGCCACTTCAAAATTACAAGTAGTGAAATTAGACCTTCATACATGCAACCCGTTAAAATGCATTTTTGCAAATAATTTACCCTCTTCTGATTATGATGTTTATTAAATAGCTTTTTTATTTCATCTTTCGTGAGCTATGAAGCTGACCTGAAAGGCGCCTCTCGGATGTTTGTTTTCTGCTGACACAACAAGAAAACGCGATCAGGATTTTCTTTCAAACAAATATGCACATACTTAGAGAGGGAAAGTGTGATTAAGCAAGTCCGCCTGTCGATCTTGATACTGCAATATCAGAAGTTATGTTTAGTAACTACACGGTTGCAAATTATTTATTAAATATTCATAATTTCAGATTTTACCGCCGTAGCAAAAGCAGTTAGAACGATGCTCCGGATGTTTCGCGCTCTTGCAAGTTTATGCTGTGAACGATTGTTTTGTTAAACTGGTCTTCCTATTACAGTTTATTCATAATTATTATCGATAATATTGTGCTTTAAGTAATTATGGATGCATTTAGAAATGCAAAACGACTATAAACGGGTCCGAAAATTTACGCGATTTCGAAACATCGGTCTGAAAATCTTGAGAATTGCAACATTTTACGAATGCAACATTTGAATATTTTATGGTTTTTGTTGCAATTAAAAATATTTAGCCTTACTTATATAAAAATTAACATCGATAGCGTATAATAAATTTAAATTATTGGCCCATTTATATTTTCTAATTATCTCTTCTGAAAAATCGAAAAATTCAATATATTTTATTAAGAAAAAGAATTGAAGGCAAAACAAGACAACTATGGGAAAGGGTGTCTTTAGAAAACAAATTGTATCTTTAAGCTACTAAGCCATCTTTTTTGTAAAGGTCATTTAATGTCAAATCAGAGAATATAAATATATTTTCCGACCTTTCTTTGCGTCTTCGATTTTAGTGATTTTTGTTTTATTCAACCCAGTATGAGAACAAAAAATTCTCAGTTTCAGTTTTTGGATTACAGGATTTTGAGTTATTGACTTCAAAAAATAAAGTCATACAAATTTGATGCTACCATAGTATATTGAAATAACTGTAAAACAAAAACTATTTTACCTGAAAAATTTGCTTCAGTTTGTATGTCCTTTATAAAATTTGCCATGAGATACTAGAATTTAGATTTAAAATAAATTTTTTACTGAAAATATTCTCAAATTTTAATTTTATTATCATGTGACATAATATTAAAGGTAACAGAAAACTGAAGCAAAAAAACCCAATTTCAGCATTTTTGGTAAAATAGTTTTTGATCTAAAACTTGTTATAAGAAATGGGAGTAATTCAGTTACCGGGTGTCGCCTATTTTTGGAGACTTTTTTTTCTAGCCAACACTCCCTACTTGGCGCTTTTTTTTGTCGCCAAATTTTTCGCGAGTGAAACACCATTTTAGAATACGATAAAATAATACAACATGTTGAGCACTGTCACGTAATACAAATTACTTTAACACATTAAAATTACACAGATATTCCACTTAAAAAAAAAACAATAAAACAAAATACACCATCCATACTTAACACTAAAAATTGTCAGCAAATTCAGTAACAGGCAATTAAAAATGAGCAAACAGTAAACCACTTTTAACTAAAAAAATTTCAGAATATTAAGCAATCTAGTTCTACAGCTATGTAAACTATGCAACCAGTGGACCGTTTTTCTCTAAAAAACCCTCAGTGGATTCAGCAACCTAGTTGTACAGCTATGGAAACTATGCAACCAGTGGACCGTTTTTAACTAAAAAAACCTCAGTGGATTCAGCAACCTAGTTGTACAGCTATGTAAACTATGCAACCAGTGGACCGTTTTTAACTAAAAAAACCTGAGTGGATTCAGCAACCTAGTTGTGCAGCTATGTAAACTCGGCAACCAGTGGTCCGTTTTTAACTAAAAAAACCTCAGTGGATTCAGCAACCTAGTTGTACAGCTATGTAAACTCGGCAACCAGTGGTCTGTTTTTAACTAAAAAAAACCTCAGTGGATTCACCAACCTAGTTGTACAGCTATGTAAACTAGGCAACCAGTAAACCGTTTTTAACTAAAAAAGCAACAGTGAATTAAGCAACCTACTCATACAGCTAATGTAAACTGGGCAAACACAGGCCCGTTTTCAACTCAAAACAACATCGGTAGATTAAATAACCTACTTATACACATTTACAATTCACATTGAAAACCTTAAGCAATTGCAAAAATTCTTAAAAAAAACACTTACCTTTATCTAAAGAAACTCCTGAAAAATATCCAAAAGGCACAACAGCTAATAACATAACACCAAAAAGCTTTCTTTTACTAACTAACCACACACCAAACACAAATAACACAAAACAAGAACTGACTCACAGAATCCAATTTTCCTCGTTTTAAAACCTCGGTTTACCGATTACAGTTAAATTGCCTTAACCAATCACAAAATCCCTTTACCAAGCATCCTGGTATCGTTTAATGAACCCACCTAGCATTTTTTCATCAAACTACAGCATCATCCAACACCTCAACTCAATAATATGTCCCTGGTTAGTGGGGTGTCCTGGGGGGTCCGTCCTAAAATGTTAAAAGTTTGGTATGAAACAGTTACTGAGAAACAAATTTCGTACGCTGCCCCCGCTTGGGCCTCCAATCTCACCAGGGATTCGGTATACAAACTGTGGGCAATCCAAAAATTAGCATTAATTAAAATATCTAAGGCCAATGCCAATACCGCCCATTCCGCTTTATGTGCCATCCTGGAAATACCTCCCATCGAACTGGTACTAAAAAGGGAGATAGAAAAATATAAAGCACTAAAATTAAATAACCATATACAACATGCAGATCTCCCCGAAAACTACACTATAGAGAAAACTATCCCCTCTTTTCAATATCCGGAATGTAATATAATAAACAAACAAATAACTTTTATAGACTCAATAGAAAATGACACAATAGACAACAAATACATAAAAATATACACAGATGGCTCGAAAATGATCAACGGAACTGCCTTCGGCTATATCGCATGTGCAGAGAATAACAAAATTATAAAAGAATATTCAGAAAGAATAAACATATATAACAGCATATACCAAGCCGAACAACTCGCAATAGTTACAAGTTTGGAATGGGCGGTGTCGAATAACTTCAAATCTATTAAGATCTACACTGACAACAGGTCCACGGTGGAGAAATTGAAGTCTCTGTGTCCCTATACTGAAATCTTAATCAAATTATATAATCTATTAAAAAACAATAGTGATCTACGGATAATTATGATATGGATCAAGGCTCATGTGGGACACTGGGGGAATGAAAAGGCAGACCAACTGGCCAAATTACCTTTGACAAATAACCATCCTATAAGCAATAGAACACTATCGGTTCCACGTTCAAAAATAGTACATTTAATAAACCAACAAATAGATTCTGAATGGCAAACTTGGTGGAATAACAGTGAAACAGGCAGATATACATATAACTTCATACCTAAAATTAAACATAATATTGATATCAACAATACAATAGCAATTAAGTTCATTACTGGTGGGGGCAGCTTCCCAAAATATTTAAAAAGGATTAATAAGAGGAACACCGAAAATTGTAACTGCGGGTCCCTGGGTGACCCGCTGCATTTTGTGTTTGGAGGCTGTCCCCTAATGCCACATAACATACGCAGAAACAATAATGTAACGGAATATCAAAATTTTATACAAATAATACAGATACATAGAATAATGAACTTAATAAAAGATAACTACAATAGATTAATAGAACTGTACAGTAATATAAAATTTAGATATACTTAGCTTTCCCCCGGTGTTGTAATTAATAATAATAATAATAATGGCAGTGCTAATGGCCTAAATCTTGGCGCAGTGAAAAAAAAAAGATAAGGTGACATTATAAAAGAATCGTTGCTCGTGCCTGGTAGATATGGTAGACAGTGCTGGTGAAGCCATTGTGGAGGTTGCTCATTTTGTTCTTATTTTTATTATTTTGACTTTTTATGTTCTTTTGTTGTTTGTTCTGCCGCAGGCTTCTGAGTTCTGCCTGCGGCATAGTTTGTATTTTTATGATTCTAAATAAATGTTTCCCCAGAGGGATTAAAGCCGTAAACCCTTGGGTCGGCCCCTCTGGTGGATTCCTTACACCTTACACCTCAACTCAATCTACACAGGTTACAACAGACATCTGACTCTAAGGCTAAAGTAAACAAACTTTCGACCAAACTCCAAGCTTGGCGACACATCGGCGCTTGGCGAGGACACCCGGTAACCGAATTTCCCCCTTAGAAATTTAATTATTTATAAAAAACTGCCACCTGATTATGAAACTTGGCATACATTATAGTCATTTATTGTCTTCCAATTAAAAAGGAGTGGAGGGTTAAGACTAAAAAATTTGTTTTTCAGAATTTTTTTCAAATTTAAATTTTAATATCACATGTTGACATATATGACATATATTAAATTTCATACAGAACTGAAGCAAATGACACAAATTTTAGTTTTTTCTAGATAAAGCAATTTTTTATTTACAGGTCTATGAATACAATAAGATAGCATCAAATTTACATAATTTTTGATATTTTGGAAATCAACAACTCAAATTCCAATAGCTTAAAAAATTTGTAGACATTTTTAACTTTGTTAGTATTACTACTGTATCAAAAATAATTAAAGTCTAAGATAGTGAGATCAGTACAATTGGTTGATTTGACATGGAGCAACCCATACTTAGAGAATTTTCATAAATATATGTATATTTCCATGTTGGAATAAAAGTTTCAGTACTAATAAATAAAATTTATTTTCCTTAATTTTAGAGCTTAAGGATGAAATAAAGCATTTGAAATCCTCTTCCTCTGAGAAATCGTTTCCTGGCAGTACATCTCAGGATATGAACATGAAGACAGTCCCCAATAAACAGTTAGCCACAAACATCACAGACGAAGAATGCAGCAGTCTTTTTTCAAATGCCAGGACTATTGATGCAATATTACAGTGGGCACCAGATCAGGTATTTATGAGACATGAAGATGGATTAACATGCAGAGCTTGCTGTTCAGTGCTCTTCTATGATTTTGAAAATGAAAAGCATTCATTCACAGAAGATGATCTTTCAGATAATTTCCGAAAATTGAAATATGATTTGAAAAGGCACTTAAAATCACAAACGCACAAGAAGAAATATTTAGACAGCACAAGAAGAGGAGTTTAAATTTAAAGAGATTGGTAAAGAAGTTGCTCTTAACTGTGCCTCAGCAGCTTATCTAACATACCAGTTAGACACATCTTATAGCAGTTATGAAAATATAGTAACTGAGTTTCATAATAGTGGTGCTTCTATTGGACATAAAAATCATTCAAAAGAATTTGCAGGGTTGTTTCTTCCCCATGTCTATGCTGTTTTAGTGAAAAATATTTCTTCATATATCATAAATGAAGAGCTTCCAATTGGCATAGTTGCTGATAAAATGACTGTTAATCATAGAACTAGACATATTGCAGGACTTTGACTTCCAACTGTTGATCATAATAACCCAGCTTTTTTCAGCAATGTTTACTTGGAACATCATTTTTGTACTGATGTCAGTGGTAAAGGATTAGCTGACAGTATAGTAAAAACGCTACAAAAGTTTGGACTAAATTTATCTTACTTAAGGAAGCATTTAGTTGGCCTTGCTGTTGATGGGCAATACATTCAGCTAGGAGTAATAAACCACTTAAAAACAATGCTTGTTCGGGAAGATATTCCTGTATCTTGGGACCCGATGCATAGGCTGGAGTTAGTTCAGATGCATTCCAGTTGTAAAATTGTGCAAGATTCCTTAGCACACTAATATTAATTAACACATTAATAAACACTTGCATGAAAGAATTCATGCATGGGAAGTCATTTGAATATTTAAATCAGTGTGCAGATGAATTGCACATGTCTTTTTATAGACCCAAAATTTTTAAAACGAAGAAATTTGTTTCACATTCTTTAAATGTAGTTACAACATTTTTAAATGATTACAAAATGTTAGTAGCAGCATGCGAGAAAACTGAAAATGAAAGTTTGAGAGACCAATTGCTCCCAAAACGAAACATTTTTGCAATACTTCCGATTGCAGATATTATTTCTGTACTTGCCAGTACATCCAAATGCATCCAAAAAACTGATCTTGTACCCTGGGAGTACACAAATTTTATCATAAGTTTGAAGGATTATTTAAATATAATAAAAAACCATGTGGAAAATCTTAATTTTGAAAACTTGGAAAGTTTTGAAAACATAATTCAATCATTACCAAAACCTTTTTTTAAAAATACGAAACTTTCCTCTGAAATGTTTTCTAGGGATAGTACATTCCAAGGTGTTCCATTGCCAAATCTTCCCGTAAGCTCAAAAAAATTGAGATCAACAGAAGATAATTTAAATTTTTCTTGTTTTTTAAAAGATACTGAACAAGTAGCAAATTATATTGAACTATTATCTCAACAGTGCAACTTGTATTTTGATGAATGCCAAGAACTTGATCAAATAGCTTTAGCAGCTAAAAGTTTATTTTCTTTTGAGCATTTAATATTCCCTCGTTCAGATATTGAAAATAAAGGTTTGGATTTTTCAACCTTTTTGGATGATATAAAAAAATTTCCATGTGCACCTACTTCTGAAGAGGAAAAGAAGGAAGTATTTTTTGAATATAAAATTTTTCTTGACTGGGTTTATGAAAATATCAATGAATATAGGCAAAATGAAACATTGTTTCCAAATTAGATTACTACTAAAACAGTCTATAAATAAATTACAATTAGAGATTCCCAAAGTAATAAAATTGCTTTTGCATATATTGACCATTCCTGTTTCGGAAGCTATTTGCGAAACTTGGGGATCCAAAATTGATACAATTTTCCACAAACGACCTAATACATGCGATGGAGACGAAACAAATGCTGGTACAACCGATAAAAGAATGTTCATCTGTACTAATGGGCCTCCATCTGGACATGGATCAGTGAGAAAATTACTTAAAGCTGCATTGACTTCCATGTTTGGACAAAATTTTTCAAAACACTTTTTGCATAAAAGCAACCTGTCAAAATCTTTAACACCGAAAGTCGTTGACAGAACTGCAAATTCATTATCAATGCCTTGGTTTTAAAAATTTTCATTTAATGTTTTATTTTTATTTACATTCTTGGTGTGTTTGTATGTGAGTGTGTATTTTATATTAAACTAGTTCCACATTTGTTCCTTTCTCCATTTATGAATATGTATATATTCTAAACAGTTTCAGTTTTCTTTATATACCACCTTTGATTATTTACCGTTCGAAATATTTTCTCTACTTATATATATATCTGTTCGGTTAATGTTTCATTTCCTTGTTACTTTGATAATTACACAAAGTTTCTCTAATTTCAATTAATATTTTAGATATAGGTTACGCTTACTAATATCCTAACATAATAGCCCTTTTTATATTAAGGTATATTTCCTGCAGAACATTTTTGGCTAGTTGAGAGAGCGTTGCAGAACATTGCAAAACATTCTGCTTTGGGGCACATCATAAGGAAAAAGTTATTCGGGTGTATCCTTTATGCAACCGATGATTAAGTAGTTTTGATGATTAAGTAATTTTGAACTGCCATCAGTAGAGTTCCCATTAGGAAAAAAAAAAATTGGGTGAGATTTCTCACCCATCCAAAAATTTTGAGTGAAATTTCTGAAAGTTAAGTAAGGACATAAATATTGTTTAACATCATTTTATTTATTTATAGTACAATTTCAATCACGCCAATTTTTCCCGTTCATTTAAAATTTTAGCAGCTTGATCATATGGAAAACTTTCTAAATTGATACAGTAGAAAACCCGAAATCCGCATGGCTCTAAAATCCGCACTGTCTGCTCAATGTAAACAATGAAATCTGCCTTGCCAGCTGCAAGTTCAGAAAACTACACTATATAAGTAAAACTAAATAAGCTATTCCCACTTGAAAAAAATATTTTAAGAGTTTAAGCTCTGAGGTAACATTGATATCCTTGAAATGACTGATAGTGATATAATTAACACTCAATTATGGTCACATGACATCATAGGCGCACCCATGGGGGGGGCGGCTATGGGGGCTTAAGCCCCCCTAAAGGTGGAAAGTTTGAACTGAAAAACTTAAAAAAATGAAAATTGTCACTAATGAATTATTACTATTATTATTATTTATTGCCTTCAAATTATTTCTAAAGTATTTTTTACCTAAAAAGATGTCAGTTTTTAAATAAATACTTACGATTCGGCTTGAGAGTTTATGAAACACTGTTAAAGTCAGTTACAATATCACTGAAAAGATCAGATATGACTCTATAATGAGTTTTTGCTTGTGGGCTTGTGTTGTATGTCCAAATCAAGTGGTACAGAATATTTTGACTTTATAAGAGGGTTGTAACTATTATCGATCTCACTATAACCAAGTTCAACAGTATTTTCAGCTCAGCCCCCCGCCCCCCCAAACTAAAATCCTGGGTTTGCCACTCCATGACATAGTAACAAGTGAGGATGATCAAAAAGTTGATAAAATAACATTTAATCAAGGTTAGGCTACTGAGAAAGAAATATCTCAGATTTGTAGAGCAGCAAAGCTGTGTTACAGAAAGGAAATAATGGGAAAAAATAAACTATAATTAGAACATCCCAAAGTCCTAAACTACTATTGAATATACATGCTTAAATAAGTTGTACTATTCATAATTTTGTATATTGTATTATCCCTCTGCATTTTTATATCATGATTCTGATAATAAGTAACATGATTTGTTTCTCTTTTTTTTTTTTTTTTTTTTTTTCTGGGTGGGGTGGAGGGAAATAGAATAAATTTCCTATTATGGCCCAAAATTCTAAAATCTGCACAAGGTCTGGAACATTAAAATTGTACTACACTAGCAGATATTTTGTGTATACAAATTATAACTGCTATGGATTAGTCTGGTTTCTAGTTATACGACTGAAGTGTTTCTTGTATAAAATATAAACTCTATAAGGTATATACTTTTATGTGCATCAGCCTAAAATTAATTTCCTTTTCTGTATAGGCTTTTTTTTTTTCTCTCTCTTGACCAGAACAAGTCTCTTTTTCAGACAAAACAGCTCCCTTTTGGTCCCTTTTATGATTGCTGATGCGATTGCTGCAGCAGCTCTATCAGATATGCCATATCAGTCACATGTTTTTGACAAAGATGACAAGCTGAGTTTTAGCTTTCCTTGGTGCTTTGAAGAACACCGTTCTAAGCCATCGTCTATTTCTTCAGTATCTTCAGACTCATCCGATATAAGAGGGGCTCATGGAGAAAGTTCAACTCTAGTCTCCTGTTTATCCCCATATGTCACAGAAGCGTAATATTGTTCTAGTTTTTGATTTCTATCATTTTGCGTCTCTATTTTTTTCGTTTGTGAAACGTCTATATCACCAATAACCATTTTCCTGTCAGTCCTCTGATCCGTCAGAAAAAGTTGTTCTTCTTTCACAACTGTTCTTTCTTTTGGGCAATTTCATTGCAGAAAATCTTTGCACTTTCAAGAACAAATACAATCAAATAGTTTGTTACCTTTGGCGTAGAATTCTTCTTTTTTATCTTCAGGCAATCGCTTCCAAGATTTTATCATCTTTTTACATTTCGTATGATAAGCTGTTATTAATTGTATGACGTGAGTGTGGGATACGATTGCAATGGAAGCTTTGTGCCATATAGTTTTGATTCTCACCACAACAGTTTTAGCAATATCTGCAACGGACGGCTCTTTTCGAGTGTCCATTTTTAACTTCAGCTGATATCTCACAGAATTAGAAAATTTCATCCCCTCCTTATATATAGGTAACATTAATTATATTTCAGCTCTTCAATGTTGCCAAAAATAGAACAACTAGATGCTTTTCTTGTTTTCTCCATATTTCATTCTAAAACAAACTGCAAACAAAACTAAATACAATGGAACTAAGAAGAGTACATAATAAGTGGGAAATCGCTGACTAAGACGATCAGTATGGTGCACGTGCTTGTGCAGGCACACTGACAGAGAGCTGTCGATATTGAATTCACCTTCTTCCCCACACACATATAGGGTTGCAAAAACCGATTCCAATTCGTTGGCTACTTACTTGGTTGTTGTTCTGGTGCTGTTAAGATCCAGAAAAGAGAAGTCTCGAAAATTCAAATCAAATGCACGGGTAGATAGACTCAAAATAAATAAAAAAAATATTTTAGGATACGCTTTTTAAAAGGTTGGGTCACATTCTTATAATAGCTATTAAAAAATAATTTGGCAAAATTTAATTTTTCGCTCCACTCTAATGTACAACTGTATAAATGCTACAAGAAAAATTGCTTGGCAATATAAAAAAATAAGGACTTATTCTATGAGTATTTGCAGTATTCAATTTTTAATTTATTCTAATTGTATATTATGTTTAGAGAGCAATTCAGCTTAAGGAAATGTTAATGTAATTATTTTTACATACAATAATAATAAATGCTGAAACAAAAACCAATGGACATCTTTTGAGAGGAAGGTTCCACAAAACACACATTCAGCACAAGTTGTAGATTTGTTATAGTTATATAAGTTACTATAGATCTGAGAATTGATTTTAATTTTTCTATACTTAATTCTTTCGTTTTCCTGCTAATTTTATACTTGTTCACTGTTGGTGCAAGCAGTGTATGATTTGAAACTCATGCAATTTTGTGTTTCTGCTATTTCCATGTCAAATGTTTCTGCACACCAAAAGTCAACCATACATATCTTACCCTTTTTCAATATTTCTCTTTCAAGGGGAGTCTCAGACGTTGGGGTCACCGATTTTGATGAAATGTTGGTGGGTTATAGGGAACCATAATAAAGTAAAATGCCAAAATATTAGCCGCCAACTCTCGCTTATTTTCGAGAAAATTCCATTTAAACATTTGACACTAATTATTTGGTGACTCGTTTGAGTTCTTTGTGGCACTGTGGTTCCGTATGGAGACAGAGATCAGAATATCCCAGGTTCGAATCCAGCTCCGTGCTCTTGATTTTTTTCCCTTTAAAAATACATAATACAGTTCAAAATTATTATATAAGAAATATATTGATAATTATTTTGTAAAACTGCAGTTATAAAGTTGTTTTTTGTGTATATAGTTGATAATTTACCAATACTTTTAGGATGCGAGAAATGATAAGGATTCGCTTCTTTCTTCGTTTTGAATGATGAAATTATTGTTTTAAGTTTTTCATTCAGCTAAAACATGTTACACACGTGTAATTAAAATTAGAGATCCAATATTCAATATAAACGATAAGTGAAATTTTTTATATCATTAAAAAATTTATGATTTGATCTAGAATGTAAAAGGCATTTAATTTTAAATTTATCAAACTTCGCTAGAAGTAGATAACGAAATTAATAATAATAATAATCCAGAAATTCATAACAAAATACTTGTATGACGATGAAAGTAATTCACATTGCCCCTAAAAGTAATTCCACCTAAATGTACATTGCTTTGTCAACCCTCTGATGTGTAATTTTACTGACCCCACCCCAAAAACAACAACAAATTAATTAATTAATAGCTACACAATTCTCCATATTGATATGCTAAATGAACGGGAAATAGGAACCTGAGAAAATGCAATAAAAATTCATTTAAGTCATGTATTTTCTGGCATCACTACCATTATTTTCTGACATCAACAAAATTTTATGATGGAAGCAGAAACAAAAATACCATGCGAATACAAAAATATTTATTTCATATGTTGTAGCAAATGTCCAGACAATTTGTTTTGGATGTTTTCAGAACAAATGTCACCCTTCCTCAAGTACTCATGTGTAAAAGTACTAAAATATTTTACGAAATGTGATTCATAAATAATGTTTCTCATTTTCGTCACTTTCATTTGTGGTTATACAATTCTATTTCGTAGAAATATTGTTATATCAATAAGTCACATAAATTTTCTAATCATTTAAACTGTATTATATGAATTTTTAAGGGAGAAAGAAAAAAAAATGAAAAATCGAGGACACCAAGTTGGATTACAACCTGGGACCTTCTGATCTCTGTCTCCGTACGGAACCATGGCGCCACAGATAACACAAATGAATTGCCAAATAGTTAGTATATAAAAATGTGTCGAATGTTTAAATGGAATTTTCTCGAAAATAAGCAAAAGTTGGCAGCTAATATTTCAGCATTTAACTTAACTATAGGTCCCTTATAACCCACCAACATTTCATCAAAATCGGTGACCCCCAACGTCTGAGCCTCCCCTTGTTAGTATGTAGTCACTGAATTGTACTCTTTGTGGTTAACTTTTAGCACAAAGAGTTTGTCAAAATTTCAGAAAAAAGCCTTTTTTTCATAGCATTTTAAATGACCATTTGCTTTTTTGATAGTATTTCTAATGATCCAAATTAAACTTTGTAGAAACAGTGCTTCTACAAATGTTGTAAGAGTGTAGAAATAGTAAAACACAAAAAAGCTGCTAACGCCATGGTTCACTTTGGACAAAAAATAGTATTTCCCAAAGTAAAAGCATGTTTTTCTTAAAATAACAGATGACCTTCAGGTTTAACACTCAGAATCTGTAGATTTCATTTTTATTTATTTATTTTTGAAAGTTAAAAACACTTCTTGACAAATAGTTTTACATGAAGAACATATCCTGAAACTTAAACAAAAAATTAAAATGCCAACTATCCAGGACTGCCTGATTTTTAAAAATGCTACCTCTTAAAAATTCCTATTACTAAAGTGTAATGTCTTGTAATATGCGCATATATATATATATATATATATATATTTCTTTTACTAATTGATTTATTTATCTTACAGATGCAGAGAATTTCTGTGTATTTGTGTTCCCCTACAGTTCATAAAAGTTTTACAGTTTGCTTTGAAATTTTCATATAATTACAAAATTATGTTAAAAAAAAAGAACAAGATTTTATTTTTAATTCAAATTTTAAAAACTATGATAAGCATCTCTTCCTAGAACACTTATTCGAATTTCAGTGTTTTATCAAACAAAATTTAGATTACTAATGAACTAAAATAAATTCCCAAATTGAATAGTGCAGCATATGTGAGGATATTTTTACTGTTTCATTTTAAAAATACACAATTATGTCTAGACTAGAAGAAACCTAATGTGTGCAGCAGATGTCAGAAAACATTCTCTCCCAATGACAACATGATTACACCTCTTCAAGCCCAAGCGGGACAGAAACCGCATTTGTGTGACGTATGTCAGAAAGCATTCTCTTGCAAAGAAGACTTGACTAGACATCTATGTGTCCAGGCAGGGGAAAAACCTCATATGTGTGACATGTGTCAGAAAGCATTTTCTTTCAAAGAAGACTTGACTAGACATCTATGTGTCCACACAGGGGATAAACTTCATGTTTGTGACATGTGTCAGAAAGCATTCTCTAGCAAACAATACTTAAATATGCATCTACGTATCCATACAGGGGAAAAACCTCATGTGTGTGACATGTGTCAGAAAGCATTCTCTTTCAAAGCAGACTTGAGTAGACATGTACGTATCCATACAGGGGAAAAACCGCATGTGTGTGACACATGTCAGAAAGCATTCTCTAGGAAAGATGACTTGACAAGACATCTGCATGCCCACACAGGAGAAAAACCTCATGTGTGTGATACATGTCAGAAAACATTCTCTTTCAAAGTAGACTTGACTAGACATGTACGTATCCATACAGGGGAAAAACCTCATGTGTGTGACACATGTCAGAAATCATTCTCTTTCAAAGAAGACTTAACTAGACATCAACGTGTCCACACTGGGGAGAAACCTCATGTTTGTGACTTATGTCAGAAAGCATTCTCTAGGAAAGATGACTTGACTAGACATCTGCATGCCCACACAGGAGTAAAACCTCATGTGTGTGATACATGTCAGAAAACATTCTCTTTCAAAGCAGACTTGACTAGACATGTACGTGTCCACACAGGGGAGAAACCTCATGTGTGTGACATGTGCCAGAAAGCATTCTCTGTGAAACATCTCTTGACTAAACATCTACGTGTACACACAGCAGAAAAACATCATATGTGTGACAGAGGACAGAAATCTTGTGTGTGTGAAGTATGTCAGAAGGCATTCTTTTGCAATGGAGACTTGATCTCACATCTACGTATCCACACAGGAGAGAAACCTCATGCTTGTGACACATGTCAGAAAGCATTCTCTGTGCAAAATAGCTTGACTAGACATTTACGTGTCCACACAGGAGAGAAACCTCATGCTTGTGATACATGTCAGAAAGCATTCTCTTGCAAAGAACACTTGACTAGACATGTACGTGTCCATACAGGAGAGAAACCTTTCGTTTGTGACATTTGCCAGAAAGCATTCTCTGTGAAACCTCTCTTGACTAAACATCTACGTGTACACACAGGGGAGAATAATAATGTTTCTGTCATAATTCAGAAAGCATTCTCTGTGAAACAGCACTTGACTAGACATCTATATGTCCACACAAGGGAGAAACCTCATGTTTGTGACATATGTCAGAAAGCATTCTCTTTCAAACAAAACTTGACTAGGCATCTATATGTCCACACAGGAGAGAAACCTCATGCTTGTGACATATGTCAGAAAGCATTCTCTTCTAAAGGACACTTGACTAGACATGTACGTGTCCATACAGGAGAGAAACCTTACGTTTGTGACATTTGCCAGAAAGCATTCTCTTCTAAAGGAGACTTGATTAGACATGCACGTGTCCACACAAGGGAGAAACCTTATGTGTGTGACATATGCCAGAAAGCATTCTCTAGGAAAGAAAACTTTAATGAACATGTACGTATCCACACAGGCGAGAAACCTCATGTGTGTGAGATATGTCAAAAAACATTCTCGTGCAAAGGAGTCTTGACTAGACACACACGTGTCCTCCACACAAAGGTTACCTCATGTGTGTGACATATGTCAGAAAGCATTTTCTGATGAACGACTCTTGACTAAACATCTGCATGATCACACAGGGGAGAAACCTCATGTTTGACATATGTCACTTGACTAGACATATACGTATCCACACAGGCAGGAACCTTGAGTGTATGACACGTTGGAAAGCATTCTCTTGCAATGTAGACTTGACTAGATATCTATGTGTCCACACAGGAGAGAAACCCCCATGTTTGTGACATATGTCGGAAAGCATTCTGTAAGAAACAACTCTTGACTAAACATCTACATGTTCACACTGTGGTTAAACCTTACATGTGTGACATTCATCAAAAAGCATTCTCTTGCACAGAAGACTTCACTAGACATCTATATGTCCACACAGGGGAGAAACCTCATGTGTGTGACACATGTCAGAAAGCTTTCTCTGAGAAACAACTTTTGAATAGACATCTACGTGTCCACTAAGAGGAGAAACCTTAGATGTGTGACATTTGTCAGAAATTATTCTCTGAGAAACAACTTTTGACTAAACATCTATGTATTCATACTGGGAAGGAAAGTTACATATGTGTCATATGTCAGAAAGCATTCTTTAGATCACTTGACTAGACATCTGCTTGTCCACTAGTGGAGAAACCTTATGTGTGTGTGAAATATGTCAGAAAGCATTCTCTCCAGAACTGTCACCAGCAACTAAAAAGTGACTACTTGCTACAGGCACCTGCCTTGCTATTGTCACCTGCTAAAAGGTGACTACCAGCAACTAAAAGGTGACTACTTGGTTGCTGATTTTCAGCAAAAAGCAACTATTTTCTTTAAAAAAGCCTTAAAAGTGACTATTTTTTTAAAAACTGGGGAAAAGGCGACTTTATTTATCACAGAACAATTTTATTAAGAATTTTTTTAGATAGCAAGGTTTGAAAACAGTTGTAAGTAGCTGTTGCAGAAGAAAGGTCTTGATTCGTTCGATTATCAATATGTGCCTGACGTATATGAATGGATATTTGCCAACTTTTACACTTTCTGCATGAAACTTATGCTTTTTTACGATTTTATGCAAAATCCCCCATTTTTTTACACTTTTTAAGGAATTTTGAAGTTAAAAATTTTTTTTTAATGAAATCACGGCTCATATTTTGTGTTGCGAAATAATCTCATAAAATGTATCATTCATGAGTCTTCCACAGAATTCTGCAGTTTTGTTGATCTATTTCCCCTCCCCACCTGTATCAACTAATTCAGATGTTTGTTCGTTAAAGTTCTTGGTAGGAAAAATAAAATATTTTTATATTATCTATAGAAGTGTTTCATGTGTTCGTTCTATAAAAATTATTTAAAATGCTGTTCATGTGCTATATCAGGGTTTCTACAGACCTGGAAAGTCAGGGAAATGAGTTGTTGTCAGGGATTCGGGAAAAAAGTCAGGGAAATTTGAAGAAAAGTCAGGGAAATGCAAGAATATTTTAATTTTACGGCAAAATCAAGAAAATACTTCTTTTTTGAATCTAATTGTAGGAATTGTTTAATTTTCATTTTCTTATTTAACCGTATAAATAATTTTAAAATGTGTCCTTTATTAACATAGCTTGTTCAGTTGAAATATTCTTAATTTTGTCCTAAATTATTATCAAACATGGTTTTTATTAGAATCCTATAATGTCAAATAATATTTTTGTGATATTGATTTTATTATTATTATTTGTAAAAACGGGCAAAATATATAAAAAGTTATTAATTAAAGGATGTAATATAAAAAAGAGAAATGCAAAATTCAGGAAAGCACACTATCCCAGTTATCTAAAATGTTGTTCAAGCTTTATTTTACACCGTGTGAATTTCAAAAGTTGGTGAGTCAATGCTTTCTTTACAGTACGTTCTAGTCGACGCAGATCTAGCTAATGAGAAAATTATTTTAAAATTCCCTGTGTTTTTTAGACTGCCAATCATGAAGGTAGAATGGTTAGATAATGCTAGAAACTCCCGTTTCTGCTCTTGCAATGAGCCTCTGTCATAAAAAAAATTGTTATCCCACGAGCTTGTGAATTAACGATATTAGTATATGGTAGTATTTTTGGATGAAGGGTGCTATTTTGGATTCTATTTCTTATGTATGAGGCTACTAAAGCAACTATTCTCGACACTGATAAGCGGTGGCAGCCCTGTCTCTCAGAAACAACTCTTGACTGGACATCTACATGTTCACACTAGATAGAAACCTTACGTGTGTGATTTGTCAGAAAGCATTCTCTGAGAAAGAATACTTTACTAGACCCATCCATTCAAGGAAGAAGCCTTATTTGTGACAATGTAAGAAAACTTTTTCTCAGAAAGGAAATTGGACTACACATTTTCCTTTATACAGTATGGAACCTCTTATCCGGAAACCAGTTATCCAGAATCATTTTTCAATCAATTAAATTCCTATTTTTTCCAAAAGAAAAGCAAAAAATGGCTTTTTAAAAAATATTTCTTGTTTTCGTTTTTTTTTTATTTTGAGTTCTACAGCTAGAATTTATAAAGTAAGCAATCTGGTAAGGTATTTTTTTTTTTTTTTTTAGTGTGTGACTAAGTTTTCAAAAAGTTATATATTTACTACTTCCTCTCTAAATGATTATTATTTATCTTGATCATATTAAGAGTTTTTTTATTATTTTGTAGTATATTAACAATTAATGTTTAGTTCCAATCAAAAATAGAGAGTAACATTTATGCTACCAATCAAATCAGTAGATGTCATGTTAATCCCCAACCAGTTATCCAGAATACACCCGGTCCCAACCATTCCGGATAACAGGTTCTATACTGTACCTGCAAAGGGGAAAAACTGTATGTGGGTGAAATATTTCAGAAAGGATACTCTGTGAATCAGGTCATGAAAAAAAAGCTTCATACAGGGTGTCGACAGATCAGGGAAATCATGGAAAAATCAGGGTACTTTATCAATCTGGAAATATCAGGGAATTTTGCAAAAATATTTAAAAATCAGGGAACTTTCGCTTTTGCCTAGTGAACTAGATCATTTTTAATTGTCAATCTGATGCGCCGCACCGTTCTGAATCACACGATACTCAATTGATGCACAGATACAGACATTTTACAATCCGAAACCAGAATACAGAGCATACGAGAACATAGAAATATGAATCCGAGACTCAAGTGATGTAGGCTCAATCACATAGGTTCCCAACCTTTTTTGAACTGGTGCCCCCTTTTCTAGTGAATACTATTTCAATACCGCCCCCCTCCCACTCAAGAGAAACAAGAGCGTACATAATGCATGGTGAAAATAAGAATTAAATTAAAAAAAAAAAATTACTAATAGATAGAATATTGTTGGAATTGAAACGCTACTGAATTTTTTCTTCATTTAAAAAAGAGGAATAAAAGTTTTAGCTTGCCTGTTATAAGGACAGGCAGGAGTTTTGATGATACGAAGTAATAGATAATAAAATATTGCTTTCTAAATAAATAAATTGACAGTTTCAGAGAACAATCAAAGCGCATACTTAATTATATTAAAAGTATTTTTATTAAAATATCAGCGTAATTTTTAAGTCTTTTTTAGACTATATTTGATAAATCTTCCACCGCCCCTCCGTACCATATCAACGCCCCCTAATTTTCCCTGGGTCTTTTACTGCCCCCTGAAAGCCTCAAACGCCCACAAGGGGGCGTTATCGCCCACGTTGGGAACCTATGCTCTATCACTATACGAATCCGAAAAAGTGAATGTTTTCGGACTTGTTCCAAGATGTGGATCATACAAGAAACCCGATATAAGAATCATAGCGGCATGTGAATGAATTTCGCATGTGAATTGCTTCCTGAATAAAGTCATAGGTAAAATGAATGGTAAAAGATGATGTAGTCTTCTACTGCGCCATTGTGTTTTTTAAAGTGGTGGGACATTTGAGTGATGCCTGCTAAGCTCCCCCGCAAGACGATTTTTATATATATATAGATAGATAGATAGTGCTCATTTTTAAGCCTTTTTACATATTTTTTAAAATTTCAAACGATACATTGATTGAAATAAAAAAATCTGATGTGTCTAACACATGACTTCCTTGCACGTCTATTAAATCAAAAATATTTTTTACGCACTTCCTCCGAGATTTTGGGGATAGCCAAAGTTAGTCATTGACCACAGACTTTCAATGAATTTAATGCATCCATACACCTTAATGTATTTAAAGTCATTTGGCTCACCCTGTAAATAAATTCCCAGTCGATTACTGTCAAAAAAGATATTGAAAACCGTTAGATATTATAATATAGTTCTAAATACAAAAGTTCAAAATTCTACGGGTTAAAGTTTTAGAGTTATACAACATACAAAATAATTTTTGGCGATATTTCGGCGAAACTCGTCAATGTCGACGACATTTGGCGAGATTTTAAGCATGGACCAACAATGACAGATTATCGCCAAATTTGGCGATATTTCGCCAAAACTCGCCAAGAACGATGACAAATGGCGATACTTTGGGCATGGACAAAATGACTGACTATCGCCAAATTTGGCGACATTTCGGAAAAACTCGCCAAGGTCGAGGACAGACGACGAGATTTTGGGCATGTACCAAACAATGACTGTCTACAATTGTATTATATTGAAGATGTCCATAGACATTAAAGTACTGAAATTCTTTTCGGTGGTCCTGTAAATAAACTTTCCAGTAGTTGGAATCCAAAATCTAGATTCACAACTAGATGTTACAACAATCTTATAGATGAAATTTCAACATTTTACGACTAATAGTTTTTGAGATTTGAGAGTTAAATTTGCACACACGTACACCAAAAGTCGCCAAGCTTGGCGACTTTTGGCATAGTTCTTGAGAAAGGCACGTGACCGTGGTCGGACCATTACCTAACTTATGTGGTAGGACGGTATTGTGCTTGAAATGGATGAATGCCCCTACAATTGCCATTGACCGTAATGTATTGGAAATCTTTTGAGTGTTCCTGTAGCAGAACTGTAATGATAAAGACACTTTTTTTAATGGAGAAATTCATTTTCTAACTCTTTACAGCATATATCACTTCTGAGTCGTTTGAAATAGCCCAATACCTCTAAAAAACGCTTTGATGAATTTCGGTCCATAGAGCGTAATGTATTTCGAATCTTTTAGGCGGTTCTGTAGATAAACTATCCAGTCGAATGGAACCAAAAGGGGAGGTGCACAACTAGATGTTACAACTATCCAAAATATGAAGTTTCGACATTCTACGCCTAATAGTTTTTGAGATATGCGAGTTTAATGAATTTCGGCCCATAGAGCGTAATGTATTTCGAATCTTTTGGGCGGTCCTGTACACAAACTTCCATTCGATTGCGACCAAAAGGGGAGGTGCACAACTAGATCATAGAACAATCCTAAATATCAAATCTCAACATTCTACGATCAATAGTTTTTGAGATATGCGAGTTATACATACGTACGTACGTACAGACGGCATGGAAAAACTGACCACAATAGACTCGCCGCTGGTCAAAATGAGTTGCAGACGCGTTAATAGGATCGTGCATGCTAGCCTACGATAAGATGCATCGAAAAAATTCTTAAAATTAAATTTAGAGGTAGTCAAAATCGGCTTTTTTGTCGAAATTTGGCCCCCAAAATTTTTCGGGATCACATTACTTCCTTATACTACGTACAAGGAAGTAATAAGTTGACTAGGTGGCCGGTTTATTTTGATCAGTCATCCTTACGCTTAAAACTGAACACTATATTTTATAAGACGAGGAAACTTTCTGCTACATATTGTCTTTTAGTGTTCAACTCAATTTTATGTTTGGATTTATGAAACTGAACTACAATTTTATTAATATTAAGCATTTTTGCGGTTTTCTATAATTTCCCTATATGAAGCATTCACCTGTTGGTGCATGATACACAATGGTGATTTACATGAAGGATTATGGTATGTATATAATTAGTTCTGGAAATTTGATAAAGATAGTCAGGGAAATCAGGGAACTTTTTTTCTCAATTTCTGTAGCCACCCTGTCATACCCACACAGGTAAAAAACCTCACAGTAGTACAGGTATGTACGAGAGTATTCGGCATGAAATATAACATGGAAAAACAGATGGTCCACACAGGTGAGAAATCTTAGGTGTGTGAAATGTATCACAAAATGTTCTCTCGGAAAGTAGTCTTGACTAGACATCTTCATGTCCACTTAGAGTAGAAACGACATTTATATGTGGCAAATATCTGGAATCATCCCCTGTGAAACAAATCTAAATATAATAACATGTAAGGAGATAATGTGCTAAATATAATAACTTGTAACATGTAAGGAGATAAAATAACATGTAACATATATGTCATGGACAGCATTTTCTGTAAGAACAAACTTAGCTAGGCATATTCGCCCCACACAAGAGATGCTCTGCTTCATACCTATAAGAAAGCATTCCATATGAAAACTTAAGCACTTGTTTTCTCCAGTGGCAGATCCAACGAGGGAGCAGTAGGGGCAATTGCCACCCCCCTCGAGAAAATTAAGTTTGTACTTCATAAAATGGCAAATAAGACGAGCAACAAAAATAAATTAATTATTGATAGATTGCACACATACATATGTATATATAGGCATCTTAATCATCATTCTTTAAAAAAAAAAAATATTTTCATCATTAATATGCTTAGTCATCTCTGTGTTTATGTGTGTGGAGATGTTTTCTTTCTCAAAATATCTCAAAGAACAATTTCCTTATGACTGAAGGGTCAGCAAGGAAAATCATGTTTTATCTGTCTTCAGGATGTTCTCTTAGCAGGGCCGCAAACTGACCACGTGCCCCTGGCACCACGGTAAGTGGGCACCAAAATGAGTTACAGTTCTATTGGAGGCGGCGACGCCTTTATAAAATGTATGCACCAGGTGCTGTGTAAAAAGTAGTTGTGGCATTGAGTTTTAGTACAGTCCAGTTTTGCCCCCCCCCCCATCGCCACCTATTCTCTGTATTCACAAAATTCAAGGAAACAATCTTATTTTACAGGAAATCCAGATTTCCCTATTTATGGAACTTTCCCTAATATTCAGATAGATTATTAGTTATTACAATAAACAAAGTACATTTAGCTGCAGAGAAAAGCTAAAGCTTACTGCTGCAAAGTCATTTAAAATGATAGAAGGTACGTTTTTAACTAATGTAAAAATCAAGCGGCTATGAAATATTTATAATTTATACTGCAAAAGCTATATTATATCTCTTGAAAATCTGTATTTTTGTCCAGTTTAGAGTCCTACTATACTCTAAACTTAAGCAGAAGGCAAAAAATGAAAATGCAGGAAAATTTGTTAGAATTTTCTACGCTGAGCCTTTTAACATCACATAGGCTCATTCATTAGGTATAAATTTTATAATTTACAAGAAATATTTCTTGTAATTTCGTTTCATATATACACCAGCATGCTATTTTGTTCAGCCCCAGGTTTTGTAGACATGAAATGTCTCGGTGAAGATCTTTTCAAATGTGTTTGCCAGAGTAATGCAGAGGTGAAGAAGGGGAGATTACAATCTTGAAATTTGCACCAGGTTTACAATTTTTTTATAATTGATCGCCAAGTTAGCTGCCAAAAAATAACTTCAAAATCGAACCAAGCTTGGCGATATCTTCCGAATTTGCGTAGAAACTAGGAAAGTATAGTTAAAATATCCCTGTCGAAGATTGTAAAATAGTAGTAGGTGATTTTCAGATTTATATTCCAGAGATGTGTTTTATGGAACAAGGGAGAAAAATACAGCACACTCATGAATAATGATACACTTTCAAGTTAATATAGAATAAGGGAAGAAAATGAGGAAGACTCACGGACGCATGCGCAGTGCTATATATTATGGTAATGCTTTTAATATATATCACTTTAGTACGTATTTAAAATCTGGAAGTGTATCAGACTTTTTTGCTTTTTTTTTTTTTTTTTTTTTTTTTTTACTTGGTCAATCGCTTTCATTCCTTATGTCGTACTTTTTTAAAAAAAGAACTATTTGAGAGTATCGAAATCACTTTGTTGAGAGCTTTCTCTCTAGAATCGGCTTAGGTTTGTCTGAAATATAGATTTTTACATCCCAGTGTCCATTTTTCTTTACATTTCTATATTGTCTTAAAATTTTCTTTATTATTTTAATTAATGTGAATATTCTTTTAAGTACAAAATAAATGCAGAGTCAAAGGATCGCTGTGAAGTTAAATGTCAAGCTAAGAGGTTTTACTTTTTTTTTTTTCAAATGTTACACATTGTTAGGAAATTATAGTAGGTGACATTTTAAACTGGAATTGAGTGTCTTCAAAAATTATAACTATATAAAGAACTAAAGATAAAAGTGCTACTGTTTAGCAAATAAAATATACAGTCGAAACTCGATTTAACGAATTGATTGGGACCCACAAATTCGTTCGTTAAATCGAATATCAATTTTTGTGAAGAGTATGGTATAAAAATATCAATGCAAAATACCCTTAGATTTAGATATGAAATAAAGAATGATTATTGTTTACTACGAGCTTAAAAATTATAACATACGTTAGGCAATCAACTTTAAACTAATTTAAATTCTTTAATGTTACTTGCTCTAATACATACATACTTATTGGCACTTTGGAAAGAAATCTTTGCACTTTGGAAAAAAAAAAATATCTGGTAGGATTTTAGGGAAAATGCCACTCTTTGGGCCTTCCCGGCAAACAAAGAAAAGGGAGAATTTCGCCATGTGTTGTCGTCCGAAAAGTGACCCCACTGACCTCTGATTGGGGAAGCACCCCATCGTTTAAAACTGTCGTCTTTTTTTGCAGTGGTCAAAGATGGCGGCTCTTTCCTACTTGCAAGTCAGGGTGTACTTTAAATTGAGAGAGGGCTAGTTTCCGTAATTGGCTTTGCTTTCCTTCATTTTTTTTTCGGCCAGTTGTATACTGATCTTTCATTTTACAAATGTAGTAGACAGGTTTTTTTATCTTCTTGTGTGCGTATGTGGGGAGGGGGTTGGGACTACTTTGATACTTTATTTATTCAAATACAGCAATACTTCGACTTACACAAACGTGGAGTTAAGTGATTTTCAGATTTCTTCGATTCATTGTTTGTTTACTTCTAAAATAACTTTGGTATACGATTTTTAGCGTAAGTTTTTATCGAAGTCAGTAAGTTCGGGGTATCACTGTATTTCAATGAGCGATTTCTCAACATTCATGCTCAGTAAATTTCATTCTGGGAGAAATTAGTTGGAATGTAGACCCCCCCGAATTCATTTTCGTACATCTTACCGACCCCTTATCACGACCATAGATCGCGACGGAATCCATTACACGCAATTTACGACATTTTTGACAGACATGCTTTTGATGCATGTGAAGCGCAAATTTGTTTGACCGGGAAAGACAAATCAATTACCTTTAGACGGTTCCTGGTTTGAAACCTCGACCAAGGCATAAATCATGTAAATTCGGTCTAACGGGTGAACATGTTGGTGGCGAGGTTTAGGCTGCTTTTGGTCGATTCTGAATTTCGCGAGTGGGAGATCTCATCAGAAATCAATCTGACCGCTAAAACCCTCCAAATTGCAAAGGAAAAGAATCGACATTGTTGACCACGGAAATAGGAAAACCATACCATCGACAGTAGGGGTGCTTGCGCAAATAGTGACGCCCGGTGACGTCAGAATTGCCATTCTTTGACAGCCCTCGGCATTTTGATAGGATATACAAAACATCGTAGAATGATCGGCCGTTCTATTTTCGTGGCTGTGGAATAGTCCGTGGTGGCCAAATAGGGATGACATTTATATTATTCCTAGCTTCTTTTGGTACGGCACTTGTTAAACTTTTGCCCGTTTTGAGTGGGGCCGTGGAAGAGGGGTAGTCATTTAGAAAATGTTTCAATGTATGAGGGTGAAAAAAAAAAGGTTAATTGCCATTCCTCACCTTTGTGTTTTTTCCTAGGGAGTACGCCCATACACAGTGGAAGAACCGTGGATCTGAGCATGGGTTGAATCGCAGCCGACGCGACGACGCTTGGAGCTGTCTTAAAAAGAACGGCGGCAGCACATCGAACGAAAAAACAAGAGGGTTCCATCGAATACGGCTTATCGTCATGACGGTGGTGGCATTGATAATGAAGAGACAGCGACGCCAAGAACGCTATCTGCGGTGCCTGATGAAGCTGTGTTTCGTATCGGAGACCGACCCTTTCGTGTCCGCAGACGAGGTGCGAGACTTTCTCCTGCACATCGTGGGCAGTGACTGCGACCGAGTCGCCGTGGACCGGTTCGTCGACCAGCGCTGGTCAGCGGTCTTTGGCCGACGTCCCTTCGGCCCGAGAAGCTTGCAGCACCTGTCCCGATGTGCGGCGAGGACTCGACTTGTTGCCGTGGCGAGAAGCAGGTCTGCCGCATTGCCCCAGTTGGTCAAGGACCTGTACATTCCCGAAATCATGAAGGACTTCTTGCTGGGTGCTTGTTGGGGAACCGAGGACATGCTAAATCTGTATGAACGAAGAGAGACTTGAATAAAAGTTTACTGAAAACTACAGTTTTGTTGCGTTTTCATTCATTATTTTCAGACGGCAGGCATTGGTGTACTCAGGTATAGTGCAGCCCATGGCAGACAACAAACTGCGCTAGTTATCTTAGTAATCCATGTATGAATTATCAATGTCGGAATCAGAGCTAAACAATGTTGAAACTTGTACATACTGATATATCATCAACTCTGAATCGATATATCGAAGTCAACAAAATCATTCATAGACCAGCTTTTTAATAGTTATTAAACTCTAATTATGTACTACGCTATTAAATACTCGCTAGTGCTTTTCAAATTTGTTTTAATGCTGGAATTGCTGGGAAAAAGAAATGAGGGCGACTATTTTTTAATAAAATTTTTTTTTCTTCTTCTGATCCCTTGACAGTCACTGTTGGGCCATGGGCTTTCCGAGAACTTTCTTCCATTCCGATCTCATCTTAGCTAACGTTTCCCATTTAGTAACATGTAGGGGAGAGCGGGATACAGTGGGTCATTGAAGATATTTGTGGTTCAGTGAATAGTTTTCGAATGAGAAAATTCCCAGCAAACACACACGGGTTCTCTGAGCGCCTATTACCATTCAGGAAACGTCTTCTGAACGTTAATAGACGTTCAGAGAACCTGTTGTGTTTGCTGGGTTATTTAAAGTAAGTATCAAACATCTCACTTTGATTGTGGGAGGGGAGAAAGTACCATTTTGTTTTCTGATCATCTGTGGATGAAATTTCAAGCAATTAAGACTTATGTTATCACACTTGAAATTTGACAAGTAAATACCAGTTATGTGGGCTGTTTATATAGTCTAAATTACCTTCTTTTCTATTATTTTATATTTAAATGAATATTTTCACAATTTGGAATTTTGAGATGAAAAATAATGCATTGGTTCATATGGGACACACTGGGTCACCTGAAAAGGGGTAGTGTGGGACAGTGAACAATTGTGTCCCCATTTATATATTTATTATCTTTCTGTGAGTTTCTTAACTTTCAATGTTTGAATGATGAAAATTTCTCTAAATAAGTCTTCCACATCAGCCAGAGAATCTTCACTTTCTCAAGAAAATGATGTATAGCAAAAAAGTCACCAGAAATGGTAAAAGGCTTTTCCTAACTCTGATGCAAAAGAGCAAACACTGAGAGGCAACCTAAAAAAATCAGAAATTATTACAGATACACCTCTGAAAATCCCAATCCAAAATGAGATGATTGAAAAAAAGAAGAGTCTAGGACCTAATGATATGAAGCAGGAGAGAAAAAAAAAATTGCAAACAATTGCAAGAATAGCTCAATTGAAGAAGAGGAAGATTCTTCTAGTGAATCTGACTTTTGCGATTTGGATTTTGAGAATGTAGAAGATTTTAATGTTGACAGTGGAGATTTCGTATTATTCAAGGTCTACGACAAAAAAAAAATGCAGTTATAATATAAATACTATGTTTCTGAAGTTGTAGGCAAAAATGAAACTGAATTTGCAGTGCACTACATGAAAGGAATTCAGCCAGGTCATGCACTTATCTTTGATGAAGCAAACATTTATACAGCAGACAGTGAAAACATTGTGAGAAAATTTCCAAAACCAAATGTATTGCAAGGAACTGTGAGAACAAAGTCGTCTTTTGCTGTAAATTTTCAGTTCCAGTTACAGTGTCCAATAGTTATTGTAAAATACAAGTTTTTTATTTAATGCCTTTAAAAAACTATAAAACTAAAATTTTGTAAACTTCATAGGACTCAAAGTGATATTATTTAACTAATTTAGCATATTTTAGAAGTATAAAATTAGCATTTACCTTATAAATTTTGATCTACTTTAATAACTAACTTAATACTAAATATTCTCAGGCTATAAAGAAGTTTAAATTACTCACTATCGAATGAAGGATTATTTTTTTTTTATTTGCGTTTCTCTTTATCTGACCCACTGCACACCATTTGTTAACCCAGTGTACCCCTGTTTAAGAAAAATATTTTGGTACTGTACAAAAACTTTTCTTAGAATTGAACTAAATTAATTAGCATAGCCAATATATCATAAAACATAATCCATTAGTTGAACATATGTGCAGCTAAACGAGATTTCTTCTCGAAAAATAGAGACAGTATAGAGAGATAAAAACTATATTCTGGGGTAAATAAATTATTTTTTGGAAGTACAGGTACCCGATTATGTCCAATAATGTCGCTTATTAGAAAATAAGGCGTAATATCTTTCAAATGTGATGCAAAACCTGATTCCATAATTTTAAATATTGCTTAAAATCCTTCTTTGGGATATAAAGAAAAATACCTTTCTCTAATAGGGAAAAAAAAAAATTCCTGCCTGAAAATAACGGAAAGAATCTTGTTTTTCGGAAGCAGTGAAACCTAATTCTGTGACTGAAAATAACGGAGACAGACCGTCTCGTAAGAAAACATTAAACGTAAATAAACCGTTTTCTCCGACACCGGAAATACAAAAACGGTCATTGTCTGGCAGCAAATGACCGTTTATTTCAGTAAATTTTTATAACACTGTGCATGGTGGTTCTTTTAGGAATAAAATAAAATAAAAATTAGAGCGAGTCTATTGAAAAAAAATTTTTACAAGCGGTCTAAGTTGTAAAAAGGTTGGGAACCCCTGCTCTACTTGAAAAACGTATAAACGATGCTTCACATATTAGCATAAGCACTCAAAAAGAGACTGGTGTGATAAGTACCTTTTTATGCGTGTTATTTTTCTGAAATAACTATTAGGCTTATGTCATTCACTAAATTGGAAATTCCTTTATCAACTTTAGACACTTTATCTGAAAATATCATAAATATCATGATATTTATTTTAAGGTAAGTATTGGCTATCCTTCTTGATACATTAGTAATAGATATCGATTGATATATATCAACGAACACTGGCTGTCAAACTTTTACCAAAGTAATATACTTAATGAATTATTTAAAAAAAAATTAAATAAGTGTGAAGCAACATAAATACAAATTGTGCAAGAAGGCTTAAAAAGACAATTTAGGAGAATTTAAAGTGCTTAAGGCTGTTCCACTTAAGAATCATCCAAGTTTTGAGCACCTTTTTCAAAAATTTAATTGCGCTAGAGACTCGAAAAAATATAGAATGTCACTAACAAGTTGCACTTTGAACTGACCCTAACAACGGACCTATAGGAGTTATGAAACTGTCAGGGGAAAATGCTAAATATACGGAATTTCGCAACGGGTAAATCCTCGGCCCATGTTTGAAGGGAATTTTTGAGCTCATGAATTATTTATGAAAGTTGCACGAGGCATACCGTTTTTCTGTTAGTGTCGTGTCAGTCCGTAGTGCACAGAGGGTGAAGAAGCATTATTAATTTTTCCGAGTCCGTTTAACAAAACTGGTTTGTTCAAAAGTCCGGTGAAGACGATCACTCATCAGATAGAACACCCTTAACCCTTTAACGCGCAACGTTCCCGCTCTGGGAACACCCAACTCTGACATTTTGACTGTTGCCAGTCACGAAGAATAGATTTGATTTCTATAAAAATAGTTGCGGGTGACATAGCTACACGAGAATCCTTTACTTTTTAGCACGTCATTTCCCGTAAAAAAATTTTCACGGTTATTTTTAACAGCACTGACATCTGCTGAAAAATGGAAGAATGCGAGAACAGCTGGATAGACTACCCAATGCTGAATAAAGGGCAGCCGTTGCCATCGCTCGACTTAACAACCAGCAAGATGGCGGTGGATCGAAACGTTCATCGCGTGCCACAGATCTAGAAACCCTTTTTTTGACGCAGCTCGCTGTGCGACATAGTCAGCTGTCGTCAAAAAAGGGTCTCTAGATCTGTGGCACGCGATGAACGTTTCGATCCTCCGCCATCTTGCTGGTAGTTAAGTCGAGCGATGGCAACGGCTGCCCTTTATTCAGCATTGGGAAAGGGTTGCGCCTCAAAGGGTTAAATTACAAAAAAATACCGTCTGCTCATTTATTGAAACAGAACAAAAGGTTCTGTGGTTCTGACAAGCTACTTGGTGTGGTATTAACGTTCCGATCATTGAATGCTCATAAAACTTTGTTTAAGTTTTTTGAAAAAGTGAATTTTAGCCACTAAAACATTTTTTAATCCATGCATTACACATGATGTGAAAGTTATTGTAGCAGAATATTTCATTCATCTCTTTTCGGATTTAAAAAAAGAAAAAAAAACTGATTCGCTCGCCGTAAATTTTTTTCGGCAAAATTTTGACAGCACAGGGTTGCCAACGCTTCGCAGGAATTTTTACGATAATATTTTTTACAGTGATAGCTCTATGGAGCTGTATTGCACTGGGATTTAAAGCATCCCGAAGTTAGCACTGCCCAAGAACGAGTCTCCATAATACAGGGTGATTCATAATGAATGGGCCAAAAAGAATAGCGCAGTGTGACTGCCGTAATGGTTTATTCAGCCGAAACAAATTGATTTTACAACTACAATTATACAAGTTTTATTTGGCAACAGGGAAAAATCATCGAATGACGAACTCGCCGCTAGAGGCGCTGTTAAACAAAATGCCGTCCATGCAGGAGAAAGCGGACTGCGTTTTCGAATATGCCAAAATCTCCTCGGTAACTGTTGTGCAAAGACATTTTTGCACGAAATTTCATAAAGAACCACCGCATCGGCATGACATAAGCAGGTGGGAGGAGCAGTTCCAGGATACCGGCTGCTTATGCAAGAACAAAAGCCCAGGGCGAAAAGAAACAAAACTCGAAGTGGTTGAAAGAATTGCCAAGCTCAGTTTTGAAGGTTTTTTTGGCAACAAACTTGGTGATCAGTTATCAAAAATTGCAAACCTTGTTTGACTTTCAAAATTTTAATCTCCCCCCCCCCCTCACCTCGGCGTTATCTGGCAAACACATTTAAAAGATCTTCACCGTGACAGTGCATGTCTACAAATCATGTCGACAAAGTCGCGTAGACAAAAATCTGGGACTGAATGAAATAGCACCCTAGTAAAAAAAAAAGAAATCTCCTCAACCAAAAGTTTTTGCTAGAAGAAAAAAAAATATCTCATGGTTATTTTAGCTTGAAGCTTCGAAACATATTTCCAAATTTGGATGGAAAACTTTTTAACTGTTATGAAGATAAATATTACCCCCCTCCCTAAGGTGTTTATATTTTTTATGTATCCCTGAACATTATTATTGCCAAATTTTATTTAAATCTAGCGAAATGAAAAAAGTCATTCATTCTTATATATAATACAACGGTTGCAAATGTATGACTCATTTTTAAAGTTTACATGTCGGAAAATGCTTTATAAAATTCTACGTTAGATGTTTGTGTGATTATGGCAGCGGTATGCTAGTGCGATCTGCCAAGGATGGGGGCTGCCTTGGTAGGAGGACATTCTAAGGGGTTCTAACGCGTATTCATGTTACATCTGGAGAAAACCTACCAAAACTCCAGACCGTTAGATCGGCAGCCGCGCGATGGGATCCGAACGGGAACTTCACACTTCAGCCATCTACCATTTTTAGTGACATAACTACTGTGCCGTGGTGAGGCATTCTATGTTAGAATGTAACCACAGAAAGGAAGATAGTTATTAATACCTTCTAATTTATAATATGACATTAGCAGAATTTATCGGTAAAAATTCTGGTATAGTGAAATGGGATAAATTCCGTAAGTGGGGGCAGTGTAGAGCTAGTGTTTTGGTTATGTTCAATTTGTTTTATATTGCATGAGATGTGTGTAGAAATGTTTTAATAAGGTGTTTACATAAGTGTATTGTAGTTTGGGGTTTATGTTTTCTTATATATAGATGTTAAAGACAAAAAAAAAAAAAAAAAAAAAATGTTGCCAACTAAACCTCCCCCGTGCTTACGGGGCATAAAGAAATTATAGATGTAATAGTCTCAACATTTTTTTATGGTGAAAGAATTGATGTACTAACATAAACAGCTTATTAATATAAAGTTCTATTTAAAATCAGAGCCCGATTATCACACAGGTAAGGGGCAACAGCCTCGGGCCCCTCAAAAAAGGGGCGGGGGCAAATATCCTGACTACTTAGATTAGAAATTCATATATACTGAAATAGTAATGGAAAAAAAAAACTGAATTTCTCCTGTAAATCTGTTGCTGGTATTAATACACAGTATTGGGTGGAACATATCCAGTGTGTAAGATGTAAATCTCATGCATGTCAAAGGAAGTTTAAACCATGCAATAAAAAAAGAACAGTTTGAATAAACATGTTACCTGTATTAAAACATAATTGTATACTACTAGTACTTTAAGTTTACTTTTAGAATCATGACAATATGCTATTTTTATGCTTCATTACTACTTACCACATACTTTTATGAATTTTGCCAGTTAAGAATTTAGTAGAGCAGAGCAGTGTAGAGAATTTATCCAAAAGAATGTTCATGAAGCATGGGCGCCGGCAGAATATTTCCCAGGGGAGGGGCAAAGACTACTTCAACGTATGGTTACCATGTTGGAAAGAGCAAAAAAGCAAGAGAAGACACCCCATACAAAAATACAGGGGGGGGACATTTCCCCCCCTTGCCCTATGCTGTCGGCGCCCATGTCATGAAGTAATGTTAATTAAAAGCTGAGCAACATGAGCATTCTTTTAGCTTTAAAGAGAAGCTATTATGAGACATTAGGACAAGGACACGAACTTTTTCAAATCGAGCCTTTAAAAACCTAAAATGCACAGGCGAAACCTATAAGAGCAAGGGATCAATTGGCCCATAAAATTCAAGACTTGTGATGTACAGATGCAAACACTATGTTAATCCTATTATCCTTAATAAGCTTGAATACAATTCGAAAATTTAAAAAAAAAACTAATCCCTGAAGTTAATTTCTCAATCAAATTTCTTAAAATAAACACTGGATCAGGGCCGTAACCAGGATGAAATCTTAGGTAGGGCTTTGAATCTAGCTTGGGAGGGGGGGGGCTGAACAAATATAAGTATTAGTTGGCGGAAGGGGCGGGGGGGGTTTCAATTCGCACATTTTATTTTTCTAGAGTATTTGCTTCAAAAAACACCGTGTTTTTAAAATATTTAACATTCATTATGTTAATTATTTTTTCATTGAGATTCCATTAAAAATATTCAAATGATATTTTGAGAGAATGCAGTATTGGATATCGGTTAGAGTAATTTTTTGTACAACAATAATTCACAAGACGTAGTTACTAGTTAATTGTGCCTTTTGCAATCCATTAAATGCTATCCAATAATAATAATAATAAACTCTGTAAAATAAGAAAATGTTGACAAATAAACTTTGGAATTAAATAAATTACTGAAAAGGGCATTTATTTTTCATTTTAAATATAATTGTAAGGATAAAATTGTAAGGAAAGGAAACCGGCAGTTTCGTGTGCTCGAAAAAATCCGAAAACGGATGCTACATGCAGCCAAGAGCAGCAGAATAATTAACCGTATGTATAAAAATCTGGCCATTGTGATGAGAAATTCTCCCAAAACAATGGATATTTTTTATGATGTAAAATTTAGCGATTGTTAAAAATCAGTCGTTTCTAGAATTTCGTATTTATCTGTAAATTTACGAAAAATTTTGAAAATCTTAGGGGGGCTGAAAGCCTGCTAGGTAGAGCTCAGTCCCGTCCCCCCCCCCCCTCTGGTTACGGCCCTGCTCTGGATCCATTCTCATGCTAAACATATTCAACAACACAATATATCAATGTTTGTTTTGGGGTTTATTTTATTTCCCATGCTGTTTTGGGTGACATCACATGTAAACACGGCCGTTAAGCCACTCTGATTGGTCGAAACCATTCACATTCCGGAACACTCTACTGAACATCGCTTAACTGACTTCCAAAGATACGACCCTGACGTCATGAGATCAGACCGTCTTAAGTGTCGCACCTGAATTCGGAGATAAGCTAAAGTGACCAGATTTTTGAACAGTTTTTTTGTCAGAATCGGGGACATGTCCCCGAATCTGACAACAAAACTGGGGACATTTATAATTAATGCAATAATTAACAGTAATTTTATTAAAAAACAATGCAATAATTAAAACTTGTCCCAAATTCTTCTTTTACATTTTGGGGACAATTTGAAAAATGCCCTGAAAATGGGGACGTTTGGTTATGGTCACCTTAAGATAAGCTCGGGTCGGAAGTTTGAGAAGATCCGCCCAGTCGGATCTTATATTTAAGACGTCACATGTGAATCTGCCCGTTTAGTTCATAATGGAAGGCGCTTTAAAAACACCGAAACCGGTGTTTTTTAGGCGGTTATACTCGATAGGTTTAACTAGAAGACAAATAAATAAGGTGACCAGATTTTTGAACATAGAATCGGGCCCATGTCCCCGATTTGAAAGAGAACTGGGAACATTTGTAATTAATGAAATAGTTAACAGCTCAAAATTAATAAAAGACAATGCAATAGTTAAAAATTTTCCCCAATTCCTGTTTTACATTTTGGGGACAATTTGAAAAGCTTCCACAAATTGGGGACTGTCCCCGAAAAATGGGGGCATTTGGTCACCTTACAAATAAACTGAAACACCGAAAACCGGTGGTTTCAGTAGAAACCGCAATCAGACCAAAATTCTTGAAAATAGCCAAACAGCTTCTAAAAATTAACCAAAAATAGCCACCCGGGACTGCAGCGCCATCTTTTAGGTTCTAAATTCCGTAAGCGGGAGCAGTGTGTAGTGTCAGTGCGTAGCCTACGGGGATTATCTCCAGCCTGTTACTTTGGCCGTTTTTCAAAGCTAAAAAGGTAGACAAAAATACGTTCATTTCTAGCCCCTAGATGGCGCGTTTACCGGGGAAAACACATCCCGAATTTCCATTTGTTTACATGCTAAACTGAGTCTTATTTGTGTTCGTTTAAACGCTAATAAAACGCTACAATGAAGTACTGTTGTGTACCGATTTGTAAATCTATAGCTGGAGGATCTATAAAAACAAGTTTCTTTGAATTTCCATCAAATTTAGAGATTAGAGCAGCTTGGATAAATGCTATATCCAAGGAAGGAGAAAAACGGGGAAGTTTGTGGAAATTTACAGATCATTCGGTAGGGTGTGAAAAACATTTCACAAATGATGATTTTAGCAAAAGCACGAAGAGAAAAAGGCTGGTTCCAAGTGCTATTCCGAGTATTTTCCCAGGATATCCATCGTACAAACTTCCAGGATCATCCAAAAAAAAAAAAAATAAGTCGCCCAGTTCAAGATTTTGTGAAAATACAGTATTGAAAAAGTGCTGTTTAGGAAAGAATTCTGAGACGTACGCCTCAGTTAATTTACCGGCAGAACCAATTGAAAGTAGTTCTGCTAATTGTAATGTTACAGTGCAAAAAAAGAAAGCAACACTTACAACTAAAAAGCTTCACAACCGGTTGAGAGCTCTAAGGAAAGTTAATTCTACATTGCAGAACAGAATTAAAAAATAAAAAATAAGTTTCTGCCTTAAAAGCAGGAAGAAAGAAAGAAAGTATGGAAGAGCGGCAACTAAAAAAAATAATAAAGGAAAAGTCAGAAAATAAGATGTCTGCTATTATGCTGATGGAGCAAATTTCAAATTATGGCAAGAAAAAAGTTACTCTGAATAGCACAGCTCTAAAATTTTACATTTTGTAGCAGAAACGTTCACCTAAAGGATATGATTTTGTTAGAAACATGGGTATTTTTAATCTTCCTCACAAATGCACATTAAAGAAGTATCTTGAATACTCAACAGGAGAAACTGGGATAACTTCATTAATACAGTTGCGACTTCATCATGAATTTAAAAACTTAACACATGAAGAAGAAAAATTTGGCTCATTAATAATAGATGAAATGGCAATGAAAGCAAAATTAATGTATGACAGAAAGCTTGATATGTTTTTAGGTAGTTGTGATACTGAAATTGAAAACATAGGAATCAGTGACAGGTTGGCAAATAATCTTTTGTGTTTCCTTTTTAAAGGGCTATCAACTGATTATAGGATTCCTGTTGCATATTTCTTCACAAACCAATTGACTGGCAATGAACTACATAAATTAACAGTTTCTGTCATAGAAAATGTGGAAAAGGCTGTTTTTAAAATTTTAAGAATAGTAACTGATAATTCTATGTCAGAAACAGATTTATCACAAATAAAATATATTTAGTATTCAGGATTTAAGAATCCCATTCAAAGGAGACTAATTTATCATTAAACATCTAAAGAGTGAAATCCATCAGAAGTTAGATAATTTTTTCATTTTCATTGTTAAAATTAAGGAATTTCACTGCTTGAATATTTACTATCAGTACATTAAATCTAATATTGGTAGCATGTAATTAACTATTTGTTATATGTAATTAACTTTCTTTTAGTTCAAGGATTTCCTTAAAAATGATATAAATTTCAGGGATTTTTATTTAGAGGCACAATCACCCTTGACAACCGTATCTGTGATAAATTTCCCTAGTAGCAATAACCCATCGGTCGATGAGAGGCGGGTGAGTTTAATCCGAGGAGAAGGAGCAATGACCGATCACGGCTTTTCATCCAAAAAAGGGGAAATTTCATCGGCAACTGGTACAAAATGTCCGCTCGGGGGGCCATAAAGCCGATCATCGTTTCCCGATGACTCCGATGAAATAACGAAAAGAAACCGATAAACTGTTTAAAATATATTTGTTAATAAAAAATAAACGACTGGCAGCAAAATTTTCAAAAAATGTCCGTTCTGTTTATTATGTTTTCGTTTTTTGTATGCTAAATTTCCGTTTTTCTGAAAAAAAAAAAAAAATTCTTCCTCCCCCGGGCCCGAACCCTGTGCGTACTGATTCCGAGATAAGCGCGCTACCTCTAGACCATCGAATCTTGTTATGTGTAAGGCAAAGTGTGAAGTACCGGTTATTTTAGTCTCAGATTGGGACTTTGGGTGAAATGTTGACAAAGTGTTGTTCAGCTATTATTAATAATAGTCAAATTATTCGATTAGGAAGAAAGTAATTTCACTTTATACCAATGTATGTAAGTAGCAACAACATTCATAATTAATAATTAAAAAACAATATTGCCAATTGTATAGAAATTTTAGTGTGATTTTAACTTTCATATTTCTTGGATAACTTTTTAAAATTAACTGATTTCTCTTCTTGCTGTTTACATTAAAGAGGTTTCAAAAGAGTTGCTCATTGTAATGAAGTTTCCGTTTTTCTTATAATGCAGCTGACGCTCAAATAGATTTTCTTTTTTTTTTTTTAACAGATTTTTTAAAAATTATTTAAATATTACAAACGATTTTTATATAATAAACACTTACATTTTTTTTTTATAAATATTTCTTTTCAAATATAAATTTTGTGGGAGGGGGCAAGGGGGGATACCACCCCCCTGCCCCCTCCCAACCCCAATACAAGAAATTTGAAGTAAATTATGCGATTAATTCAAGAATTGTTCAAAATTTTCCTTAGATTATGCAAAGGCACATCTAAATTACGCAAATATTTATAGGAATTTGGGTATAGTATAAAGTGTAAACCACTGGGGACACCTGCAAGGCCCGATGACTATAGAGCTGGAGTTTCGGATAAGATATTGTTTTTCGGTTTCCCATCGGCGAAACTGCTCGTCTAGATCACTTCTATCCATGAATAAAAATTCATCTATTGCAGATAAACAAAAGTGCACTTGCCGATGACTGAATTCGACGAGTCGATGAGTTAACGATGAGTCGATGAACGACCGAGCAGAAAACAAGCAGTCATTGCTACTAGGGTTATTTTTACTGTTCACCCTTTTATTATTTTTCATTAATTTTATGCAATGTATGTAATTTTATGTATGTATTAAAAGTATTATTTTCTAAAAGAATTTGCAAATTTTTATTTTTGAAAAGCATCATTTTGCTGCAAATGATCAAACAAGCAATAAATGACACATTGATACAAAAATTAAATTTAGTACGACCATTTAATACAGAATCTAAGAGCAAATTGCATTATTTACAGTGTTGCATGCGATAACGCTATTTAAATACTGTCATTTTGCATTTTCAGTTTTTTACAAAGATTAATCCAAGTTATTAAAACTCTAATGTGTTAAAAATCAAGGAATATTTTCACATTTTTACAAGTAATCCAATAATACACGAAGTTTTTTAAAACTCAGATGCACGAAATCCGGACCAGCTGATAGATATTTTCCCCGGTAAAAGCGCCCTCTAGCGGCGATATCTTCTCGCCCTATTTCGCTTTTTCAAGGCGAACGTAACAGGCTTAACACAACACAATCCTCCTAGGCTACGGTCAGTGTGAGCTAATATTAGCCAGATCTGGCAACACTGCTCCGATTCCTCGGCAACAGAAATATAAACATGAAGCAGGAAGATCACTACACGTGCGGATAGGGGCAGATGGAATCCCAATACAAGAACTTAGACTTTTCTACCCTCCTGTTTGACAGGGGAAAACACGAGCGCGCGCAGGGAAAAATGCATTAGAAGATGTATTCGTGGGGAAAAGGACTTCTACGTTTTTAAGCTAGCGTTACAAGGCTATTTATCAATCGTGCGATCTATTCTCGTTTTTTTCTTTTTCTTTTTGTAATTGAAATGAACAATTGTTATTACAAATGTATTTATTATATATTACGTGTGCATACTTAGACCTTTATAAGCATCAGCAATTAATTGTGCAGTCTGTTCTCGTTTTTTTTCTTTTTTTTGGAGGGGGGGAGGGGTAATTGAAATTAATAATTATTACAAATATATTTATTATATATTTATAATAAATACATATATGTGTGTGCAGATATGTATTTACACAGATATAAAGTAATGTATTGTCCTCATAGTAATGTATTTATTATTTATATATGTATGAATATATCAGTGGCGTAACTACAGGGGGGTTAACCTCCACCCACCCCATAATAAGGAATTTTTTTGTAATACAAAACGTATTTTCTTCACACTCGCACAACACACACACACACAACGATTCATGTATATATACACATATACATGAATCGTTGTAGTCGTAACCCCCCCCCCCTCACCCCTATGAAAAATTTCTTCCTGCGCCACTGGAATGTATAAATACATTTTAATTTACTATATACAATAACTTATACTTAATAATGACTAGAGGTCAGAATTATTTTAACTAATATTGCAATGGCCACTAAATTTATTAAAAAGTATGCCAATAAATAAAAAGAAATAAATGAGATTACAAACGACTTCCTAAAAAAAGTTCATGCATTTTTTTCATTTTTAAAATAAAGGTAACGCTTTTCAACATACTTCTCTAACCAGTCTCTTAAAAGATGTTAGTGTATCCTTCCCCTTCTGTGTCAATCGTTGCATTGGGAATCGGGAAGCAACGGCAATCAGGGTTGAGGAATTCAGAATATTATTACCATAATCTTAGAGAACTGGACGCCAGAATTATTTAAACTACCGTTGTAATTTCATATATTGAGTCTTTCATACAGCATCAAGATATTGAGTCTTTGGTACTGCTGAGACGCAACGTGTGCGTTTGGGCCATCGGGGAGCAACGACGATCAGGGAAGGAGAATCGCAGCCACCGTTTCTGTTCGATAAGAGGTAGCAATAGAAACAAAGGCAATAAATTATATATTCATTCTGCCGTTAGAGTGTAATCTATGAAAGCTATTTTGTTTGCTCCTGTTAAAGTGCTTTAAATACTACACTTGCTACATTCATGGCAGACTATTTTTTCACAAACTCCAAAAACTAGTTATTGCTCGTGAATTTTTGCGTAAACAAGATGGTTGCCTAATCTTGTTTGCGTTAACAAGGTTCAGCAGTATAGGCCCCCTATAAAAAATGCTGGTACTAGGATACGCCCAAATATTTTCTTTTTTATGATTAGTTGCATTAAACAATTTATTTACAATCAAGCCGGTGCTGGAGACAGGTGAATGAGAGGGACTATTGCACATGATCCCGTGGACATCGAAAGTATGTGCTTAGTAAATTGAATAATTTCTAGTTTTATAAAACGAAAAATAAGTAAGTAAATAAAAATAAACCAACTTTAATTCTAGTAAATAGTAAGTTTCCTTCTACCTCAAAATAAATCTTATAGTCTTACAAATAAAAGTAAAATCACACCGAGGTACTGAGAAAATTATACCTTCATCTCAGATGTTGGAACTATCTTATCTTATTTACCTATCCTATCTTATCTTATGATTATCGTATATGTTCCTCTTATCGAACTAAAATGTCATTGGTTACGATTCCCCTTCCCTGATCGTCGTTGCTCCCCGACACCCCAAACGCACACGTTGTGTCTCAGCTGTACCAAAGACCCAATTATGTTGATGTTGCATGAAAGACTTAATATATGCAATTACAACAGTAGTTTAAATAATTCTGGCGTCAAGTTCTCTAAGATTGTGGTAATATTCTGAATTCCTCAACCTTGATAGTCGTTGCTTCCCGATTGCCCAAATGCAACGATTGACACAGGAGGAGAAGGGTACACTAACTTTCAGAGACTCGTTAGAGACGTACGTTGAAAAGAGTAACCATTATTTTAAAAATGAAAAAAAAAATGTATGAACTTTTTTAGGAAGTGGTTCGTAATCTGAAGTATTTCTTTTTATTTATTGACATCCTTTTTAATAAAGTTAGTGGCCATGCAATATTAGTTAAAAATAATGTGACCTCAGGTCATTATGAAGTATAAGTTATTGTACTCATTATTAAGTAAGTAAAGAATTATTTATATATTCCAGTGGCGTAGGCAGAAATTTCTCTGGGGTTATGTATGCGTGAAGAAAATGCATTTTGTATGAGAAAAAATTCCTCATAGGGGGTTATAACCCCTCTCTTCAGTAGCCACGCCCATGGGCACCCATAAGGGGGGGGGGCAAGGTAGGGCACTTGCCCACCCAGAGTTTTAGGTTAATGTCTCATGATGTAAACAAATGGAAAAAACAGAACTAAATTTGTTAAAAGTTTGAACTTTGCCCCCTCTAGAAAAAATTTTTGAAGTTTGCCCCCTCCTCTAGAAAAATTCCCATGGGCGCCCATGGCCACGTCACTTATATTTTCATATATATAAGTAATAAATGCATTACTTTATAGTAACAATCGTTGACACATATATATGTATTTATAAATATGTAATAAATCCATCTGCAACTATTATTAATTTCTCTTCGAAGCAATCGAGACGACAGCCTCCTGGTTAAGGGTCTCAATTAACAAAAATCTGAAATCAAATTATTAATTTTAATTACCAAAAGAGAAGAAAAAAAAGAGAGAACAAACTGCACAATTAATTGCCCATGTAACCAAGCTTAAAAACTTCTAAGTGTACATACATAATATATAATAAATACATTTGTGACAATTTTTCATTTGAATTACAAAAAAAAAAAAAAAAAAAAAAAAAAAAAAAAGCACGAAAGCAGACCGCACAATTAATAAATAGGCAGTGCGATCCTTGCTTAAAAACGTTCAAGTACTTTTCCCCACGAACCCATCTTCTAATGCATTTCTCCCTGCGCGGGCGCGTGTTTTCCCCTATCAAACTGGTGGGTAGAAAAGTCTAAGTTTTTCTGTTAGGATTCCATCTGCCCCTATCCGCACGTGATCACTACTCAACTTTGTCTAACGTTGTTTACTTTTCTTTCTTAGTCCGTGCTTTTCTTGACGATTGAAGGAGACTTCGCAAATAAAATTAGCATTTTAAATGATGAAAAAATTGACGCAAAAGAGACATTGTCTCAAAGGTTATTTATTCTTTAATATCAACTTTAGTGCATTAACTTAGCAATATTAAATTTGTCACAGCTTGAATATTTGTCACTGGCAAGATGAAGCATTTCGCGATGCCCATGTAATCCGCAAAAGAGTATATAAGAATACATGGCACAGGCCTCACAAATGGTTCCTTTCTTTCCTTAAAGTCCCCTTTTCTTAAAAATGGTCCCTTTTCCATAGTGTATTCTAGCTAAAGATAAAATTGATTAAAGAAGCAAATGCCAAAGATCCCCTACCCCACTCCAAAAAAGAAAATTGAACTTTGAGCTAGTAAAGAAACTGAAAAATAATTTAAAAACGACTGAAAATGAGAAAAGTTCGCAGATCTCTGCAAATATGCAATTATTAAAAAGCAATGGATAAAAATGATTTTTCTGTCTCTGATGTATCATGAGCACTGGATGATTACTGATTACATCCTTTTTTTTTTTTTTAATATTTTTTTTTTAACAGAATAATTACATTACATTAAATTAGTTTTTATTGAAACTTCTATTTGAAAAATAAAATTTTTATATTATATCTTTTAACCTCTATTTCTCCCAAATTAATTTACTGTACCAAAAATAAGTTTTGAAGTTTTTATGTAGCATCAGAAATATCTCTTATTAAGTAAACTTTTTATGTATTACAAATATCTCATAAATTAAATATTAAACTACATGTAATCAAAACCTAGCTTATTTATTGCAGTTTTATGTCCTACTAGCCACCTCAGGCGACCTGTTGGTTCACCATCTTAATAAATCTTGTGTTTCTCACCGGCTTCCTTGGCACTGAAATATCTCAAGATTCTGAATGGAATTTAAAATTAAGATAGTTACAAACAGGGGCAGCCCTAGGGTAAGTGGCACCCCCTGCTATTGTAAAAAAGACGCCACTTCAAAGCCAGTGCCCCGATGCGATGATTACTTTGCTTACCGTGTCAGGCCGCCCCTGGTTACAAAAATAAGATGGTTTAGTGGTAAAAACCTACAAAAAGGTATAAATTATTTTAGTCCTATATTAATTCTGAAGAGCTTCTAGATATATTGGCCATTATTTAAAAAAAAAAAAAAAAAAAAAAAAAAAAAAAAAAAAAAAAAAACGAAAGGAAAAAAAAAAAGTAAGAAAATCTGAAACACTTTCAGATTTTAAATACGCTCTAAAGTACTACATATTAAATCATACCATAATCCATGTGTCTTCCCTATTTTCTTTCCTAATTCCACTAAGTTGGAAAGTGTATCATTATTCATGAGTGTGATTTAACAAATTTAAAATTGATATTTCTAACATCCTTTTTCTGGATGTAATACATTAGAAATAGAAGGAAAAGGCACGCAGAAAAATGCATAATTTGAAACGAATGAAAATTTCAAAAGCTTTTTTTTTTGTTTATTTGTGTAACATGCTTTTTTGATTTGTGTGCTTGGCCCGAAGTCCGCTTATATATCCACATCATCCCCAACGCAGAACATGCCGAAATCGGTGACGTGCGTCGCAGAACAAAGAGCTCCGCTGCAGAACAATTATGGATGAGGACTGAAAAGGGAGAGAGAGGGAAGAAATCAATCACTTTAAACAGAAAGTCAAACTCAAAAGCCAGACAGGAATCTGGAGGGATACCATTTCATCTCCTGCATCCAGGTGTAGAAAGAATATATCCCCACATGTATATCCCTTTGGGGGGGGGGGGGGGAATGTCACGGCGGCAATTAGTCAAAAGTAAGTTATCACCCAAAAGGCGCCTGACCATCTCCTTCTGGGAGAGTCCCACCTTTTTGAACCCCACATGTGGAGAACGGACAGCGCGTATCACTTGCAATATCATTCACATTCATTTCCTAGCTACGTTTTCCCCCGGTAAATATGTCTGCTCGAGACAAAGTCTTTTGCTTTGAGTGTAATGCTCCTATAATTTTAAAAAATTTAAAAACTCATTATCAACATTTTCATCCTAACAAATCGGTGAAACATCGTGCAATAAATGAAAGAAGCATTTCTAGCTTCCTAGCTCCGGCGAAAAGATCGTCAGATGGTGGTGGTTCAAATGAGTTGCCCCAAAAAATTCAGAGAATTGAAACTGAAACCGAAGTTCAAGAGAATAATCAAGAAGGTACGACTCAAGAACTTTTACCCAATGTTGACAGTATTGCTGGAGATTTCGCTGGTAATTTAAAAGAACAAAATCAGAAGGAAGAATATACTACAGTTGACA
>JAWZYV010016074.1:0-87948 GCA_038373885.1 Cheiracanthium punctorium | reverse complement strand
GCGACTTCACTCGCCGCATGACGTCACATTTTCTCCCGCGGTTCTTCTTTTTCGGTTTTCTCATGAGCCGTGATCGCCGCAGCATATCTGCATAGTAACGGAGACATTTTGTTTCTGATTGGCCGGTCAGAACTTTGTTTTATGCAAATTAACTGTTGCACATGTGAATTGTAATGTAATGTACGTATATAATGTGGTTCCTTTTGCCTGCGAGTATTGCATGCTATTCGATTCTAGCTTCTGTATCTTCTGTGTATGCTAGTTCTGTAAGACGCTCAGCGAGCGTGAATGTATTTGAACTTTATGATGTTTCTTTTAATTAAAGAACTTTTAGTTTCTTAATGATGTCTCATAATTTCAAGTGTTAAATCACCACTGCTGGCAAAATGCAAATAATTTCTGCTAAGAGTTCCTGCCTGTAATCTGCAAAACATAGAATCAGAAACAATGTCAAGTGAATGCAATCTGAAGACGCTGATCAAGAACCTGTAGAAAATATTCCCCTCATTCTCAAGATTTTTTCGCCTCAGCCCTTTAATCAAAAGGAGTTGAACAATTTGGTTCGCGATCTAAAACTTTCAAAACAGCAAGCTGAACTTTTGTGGTGTCGAGACTGCAACAACGAAACCTTCTAGCTCCAGGTACAAAAATTTCCTGTTTGAGATCAAAAGGTACTTCATTCGCTCAATAGTTCGACATGCAGAATTCAATGTGTGTATGTAGAGATGTCAATGGTCTGCTGATGCAGCTAGGTGTACAACATAACCATCAGAAATAGTCACTCTTTATTGACTCTAGGAAAATCAGATTGAAAGCAGTACTACTGCATAATGGCAATACTTTTCCATCTGTGTCTTTGGCTCATGCAGTAGACGTGAAAGAAACTTATGAAACTTTGGCCACTATACAGTAAAGTGTCTTAAAAGGAAATCACATGTAACTGTAAAAGAAAATGTGAAAAATACTCCACTGGTTAAGCCCAATAAAATCATTTTGCCTCCGATACATGTCAAGTTGGGTTTAATGAAGAACTTTGTTAAAGCTCTGGATAAATGAGGTCAGGTCTTCAATCATTTGAAAGAAAAGTTTCTCAAACTGAGTGAAGCAAAATTAAAAGAAAATATATTTATTGGGTCACAAATAGAAAAATTGTTCAGCGATCCATCATTTTATATCAGACTGACAAATATCGAGTTAGCGGCTTGGACCTCATTCAAACCAAGTGGGAAGGGCATTTTGGACAGGAAAAAAGATGATATCTATGTTGGCATGTGTATACATATAAATGACAATGTATACATATAAAATAATATTGAATTATGAAGCTCTTAATAGGAATTTCTTGTTAGTTTCAATTCTATCAAATTTTGCCGGTGTTGCTTCTGATTTTCCTGTGCCTCTTGGAAATGTGATGTGAAAGACATAAATTGATTTTACCAATGAATTCAGCACCCCAAAATTAAGTAAATCCACTCACTCACAAACCAGAGGCAAAAAAAAAGTTTAAATTTGTTGACTAGTGTTATTATTGGCAGTATTAAGACAAACTATAAGAATGATGCGGAAAAATGAAAGAAAATCTTTGGAGGCAAGTCATCTTAAAAAACAAAAACAAAAATCGATTATAAGTTTTCAGCGGAAAATTTTGATGAAGAAGAAATTTCGGACAATAACCTTCATAAGGTAACTGATCCTGATTACATCTACCAGGAAAAAAACAGCACCACGCAAACATGAGTTAGCTTGCCTACATTTCCAAAGGCTTGTGATCTGTATGCGGTTTCTGACAGGTTAGCAGCAATGCTTGCTTCAGCAGTATTGAAAGACATGGATATAATATCTGAAGATATGATGCCAAATGTTATGGATTCAAGCAAGGTTACATGAGAAAGACTGAAAACCTGCAAAAATCTGCAAGACAAGAAAAAAGAAAGTATGTCTGGGGTATTTTTTTCGATGGTAGAAAAGATTCTACACTTTCTATGGAGGAAAGAGGAGAAGTCTATCATCGAGAAACAATTATGGAAGAGCATGTGTCTCTAGTAAATCAGCCTCATGACATATACTTGGGTCATGTTTCTCTTGCAAGTGGTACAGCAGCAGCTATGAAAGACGCCATTATGAATCATCTTATAAAGAAAAACATTAAATTGGACATGTTACTTGCTGTTGGCTGTGATGGCACAGTAGTCAACACCGTACGTAAAGGTGGTGTCATCAAACTGATGGAAAGAGAGCTTCAAAAGCCACTGCAATGGCTAATTTGCCTGTTCCATGCATGTGAGCTGCTGCTCAGGCACTGAATAGAACAAATAGATGGGCCTACTGTTGGACTATGAGGATTTTCTAGTACGATCGAAAAAAAAAAAAAAAAAAAAAAAAAACTGAAAAATTGTGAAAAACTGCCTGTTGTTAAGTTTGTTCCTATCCCATCAGCGATATCAGAGGTTTCTTCTAAAAATTTAAGCACTGATCAGAAGTATCACTTAAAAATAAGTCAAGCTGTTACTACAGGGCAATGTTCTGAAAATTTAGATTACGGAAATTGTCCCACTCGAGGTGGTTAACCACAGCTAACCGAATTTTGCACTTATACGTCGCTGAGCCAAATCCATGATCTCATAGCATTAGCATCCTACATTGCCAAAGTATATTACCCAGTTTGGTTTAAGATAAAGTCATCTCCAAATTTGTTCAAGTCTCTCCATCATGCAAGGATGGAGCTATCCACTTATGGTGTATGATCAAGCTGTCCCGATACCTTAGCGGGAACTTATGTCTGTGATAGATCCTGCTATTCAGCAAAATGGGTTCTTCGCTCACCTTGAAAGCATTCTTTTGTCTATGCTGTCAGACAAGAGAACACACATCTAAGAGTTGGAAGCTTATAGAATTTTGAAAGCCCGAGAACAACCCAAAATCCAAAATGTAAGAGATTTCAATGTTCCAATGCTGAATTTCAAGGCACAGGATTATATTGATTTGATTGATTGGAAATGCCCTCATATCCAAATTACTTCACCACCACTTATTTCATAAATCAGGAATGATGAATAGAATTGACGGAAATCAAAGGGATGGAATTACAATCGCAATTTTTTGACATTTTCAAAATACCATGCCGTTAAAATAAATTTCAAAATGCCATGCCGTAAAAAATTGTGCCATTACAGGGTGTCTACCACATAAAGTAAACTTGATTTCTTGACTTTTTCTTGACCATAGTAAATACAAAATCCTAATATCAACAACACATTGTGCCCGGGATGCAGAATATGTGTGATCCGGGGATCTAGGATTGGGGGAAATTTTGCAGAAAAATATACAACTGATTTCAATTTTAACAATGAATTACAAAATTCTTCGAGTTTTTCTTTCCCCTTACCATTTTTAAAGCGATTTTCTTTCAACATTTTCACCGATCAGCCATTTGCTTTCTGTTAACTTGTACCAATTACTATTTAGTAAACATGCGTGTAGATTGTACGCTGCAGATCTTTTTACATTTATGGTAATACAGAACTTATGCAAGTCTATAACATATCATGAAATTTTGGGGAAATTTTCATATGGGTTGAGGAAAATGTAGAGATTTAAAACATTTTCTATATCCCAGCATCCTGATGATAGAATGAAGGAAAGTTATACTTTTAAATTTAACACTATTAATACATATTTGTAAATATTTTTGTGTAGTAACATTAAGTAGCGTGAGTTACTCAATAAAAGAAAACAATATAAAGTATTACCTAAAGATTATGATAGTATGTAATACTTTAAAAAGTAATTAATCGCCAATAATAGTAAAATTTAAAAATATTTTAAACAAATTTATTTCTATAAAGATTTATATAAAAAGCATCTTGATTAAAATTTATTTTAAATCAGTTATTTAAAATAAAATTCCTTTACTTCAATTGCAATGTACACACTGTAATCACACTTTGAGTACTCAAGCTTTTGAGTTGAGTTACCAAAAATGTCCTATTTTAATTTACATTCAAACATTAAAAACTGTATTAAAAAAAAAGAATTTAAAATAAAATCAACCATTTTTCTTTTTTTCTCTATTTAGCCATGTAAAATCAGTCTAATACAAATCTGTATTCCTTTCAAAATCACAGAATCAGTGTGATGTGATAGCTTTTCAGTCTGCATACAAACTTTCAGATGCATTAAAAAAATCATGAAATTTATATTAATTCAAAATATGCGTTTGTGTAGATAAGTGATTTTAGTGATATAAATATAAAAATACTTATGGGTAAATATTCATTTACCAAAAGGATGCAAAAATATTGAAGTTATTAGCTATAAAACATGGAGATCAACGATAATTATAATTTTTAAGTAAAATCCAAGTAATTGTTTTTAAAAAGAAAATGTAGAAAATAAGCAAAACACTGAATTTAAAAGGGAATGAAGGAAGAAAAAAAATTACTCTTGTTTCCAACAACTTAAACTTTTATGTGTGTGTGTAGGGAAAGCGGGTAACTGATATACTTTTCTCAAATTTTGAAGATATATACTTGCCAACTTTTGAAAATTCCCAAGGTGTAACAACACGCAATTGACAAATTGAACTATTGTCAGTTTAATATACAACTTTTTGGCAGACATCATTTTTGATTATTTCTGTTAAATAACATGTAAATGACATTTTAAATGAATTTTATAAATAGCATGTGAACAGTATTTTAATGTTTCCCCATGAAATAAACACATGAAAGTCTTTTAAGTCTATTTGCATAGTTTAAATAGTATAAAATATTAAAATTTAGACAACACGCACTTAATATATATTTCTTATATATATTATATATAAAAAAAAAAAAAAAAAAAACACACACACTGGACACAAAATTTATATGATTTTAAACACATTAGGGAAGGGGTGGAACAGCAATTATGCAATACATAAAAAGTACTCTAAAATTACACCTGAAAAGGAAGAATTAAAAAATATATAAACATGCCAAGTCGTCGGCTTTCACAAATATTTTACTTTTCCTAATCAAAACAGCCTTTGCTTCAATTTCATTATCATTACTATCATTTGGTATAATTTTTGTTCATATTTGAACCTGGGATCTTCAATGAAATTTTTTCTTTACTATTTTACATTTTAAAAAGTGGTCAAAAATTAATTTAAATTTGAAATAAGAATCAATCTTATTTTTATTTCAAATTTAAATAAGAGATGAGGGTGGCAATTCAGTAATCTTAAAATAAACAAAACTGCAGAAAAATCACATTAATAATAAATTTTAAGAGATATTAATTTTACAACGAAATATGGGGCCTACTTTATTAAAGTAAAAAACTTCAAAAAATCATTAAAAAGCATAAAAAACTGAAGTTTCACATAAAACTGTAAAAATTGGTAAAAAAAAAAAAAATCAACTTTACAATAAAAGCGTAAAGTTAGTAAGTATGAACAAATATATTCAAATTGTCTTAATGATTTTACTTCTTTCCTCATGCGTGGAAAATTCAAGTGTGATGGGGGATTTGTATCTTGTAATACCAAATTTTTTTCACTAATACGATTTACACTTTTACAAATATTGTGCAAGACCATCATTATTCTTTGTTTCAACAAACAAACAAACAACAACAACAACAAAAAAAAAAAAATAAATAAAAAAAAAAAAAATAAATAAATAAATAAAAAAAATCGAGTTTTGTAATCGCAAAATAACGGAACTACGTATAATAATGAAAATGAAGGAGTGGATGTTTTGATTAGGAGGGGGAAAAAGCATCTGTAAAAGAAACTTTTTTTTTTTTTTTTTTTTTTTTTTTTAAATCCTTTTCAGGTGCAATTTTACTGTACTTTCATTTACAGTAAATTTTAAGAGATTATTTTTTAAAACAAAATATGGGTCGTAATTATATTAAAAATACTTAAATATATAAATTCAAAAGAGTGGTGGGATTTGTATTTTAAACTACCAAATTTTTTTCACTTGATGAAATCTACACTCTTGAAGTCGTGTACGGCCGCCATTATGCTTTATTTCAATAACAACAACAGCAAATATAATTTAAAAAAAAAAAAAAAAAAAAAAAAAATCGCAAAAGCTAAAATAACGGGAATTTGGTTTTGCCAACAAATTTTTCATAATCACGCAAATTTTAGGACCCGGAAATGACCGAAAACATTGTTTTAGATTCTAATTTTTCTCTCTATATAGTATGCTAGTCTGCAACTAGAGGTGGAAACGGGACACTTGCCCTAAGCATAGTACTGTTACGTGAAAATGGAAATGGAAGAAAGGGAGTGCCAAAACAAAGGTTTGTCCCGGGCGGCGTGATCTCTAGTTGCAGCACTGTATATGCATAATATTCAGAAATAACCTGTTATAGGAATGCCAGTTTAGCTAAGACGTGTCCAAGGGGAAAAAAATTTGCAAGTGCACGACATAGTAAAAAAAAAAAAAGGGGGGGGGGGGGGGGGGGGGGGAGACAACGATGGCATCTCTTATCGTGCGTGGCGACAACGGATTTCCTAAAGAGGCGAGAAGTCTAAATAATTATTGTTGAGTAATATTCATAATTACATAATTATAAAAGAACTCCCGAAACTTCTGGGATCGTAAAGAATTTCCGTTTTGCACAAATTTTTAATTTTCCAATCGATGAATTCAAAATAGTTTCAATGGCCCTCCCCACCGCGCATTTTCGCAATGTCGATTGGGCTTTTGCTGAGCGCTTAGTTACAGTGAAAATTAACATCCCAAGGGCGGGTGCAGTCGACAAAAGACTTGCATTCTCGCAATCGCCGACGATTTCATTTTTGTGGAGCGGCTGCAAAACAGACACAAATTTTGTACTGATAGTTCCCATCCCATTCCAGGGTGTCTACCAAATTTCTGAAAGTCAATTTCCTGACTTTTGGGAGGTCCCGGGAAAAAAGTTCCTGACCAATGCATTTTACTTTGGGAAATTGCACAGTGCCCCCTCCCTTGTCTTTATATTTGCATATTTTGTACAACTTCTTGAAATCAATTTTAACTGAAGTATACAGGTTTAAGCTTTCATCAATTGAGAAACAGATGTAGTCGCATTTTCTGATAGAATTAACTAACTGTTCGTGGAAATCTGGTCCTAAGCCATAAGTTACCAAGTAAGTTAATTTGTCTTTCACTCTCCCATCACAATTGATGAGCCCCATTTCCCCCTCCTCATACAAACACATCGCTTGATGCTTTCGCGGTCGGAAAAATGTGTTGCAGTTGCTTTCGGTTTTGAGTCTGACAATTAAGAGAGAAAGGGTAAAAAAAAAAAAAAAAAAAATTGATTCTTTTGGTAAATTTTCCGGACCCATTATCCAATTTCCCGGTTTTTTCGAGACTTTCCGGAGTGGTAGACACCCTGCATTCTCCGCCTAAAATTGTTCCATATCGGAGCTGTCATCAATTTGGCTCCGATGCTGACCGGAATTTTCGATATTTTCAAATAGTATTTCCCGACTTTCCCGCCGTGAGAAATATTCAGGTACATTTATCACGGTTGGATACCCTGTGAATGAATCGACTTTTACCTATTCTTTTTAGTACACCAACAGGCAGGAAAGGGGGGGGGTTACCCCATACTTCCAGAACTGCCGTGATCTTAATCTTTCCGTGCAGCCTTAAAATACCAAATTGCCTTGAAATTCCGTGCAGATTTTCAAAACACATTCATCTAAACAAATAGAGGGCTATAAGTTTAGATGAATGTGTTTTGAAAATCTGAAAAAATAAACAATAACCAAGTGGTGCTTATTAATTACTTGCAGCATTTATAAAACACCATAAAGTGCCATTTACAGTAGGAAATAATTTATTGTTATGACTACTCTTATGAATGACAGATTGTTTCTCTAACGAGATATTTTACGACCTGAATCTGCAGCGAACGGTTGTAACCCTATCCTCGGGTCCGGAGAGAGAAGAGCGGACACTCAGCAGATGCCCACCCCCCCTCAACACACACCATTAATACGAGACTAAACAAATCAACTTCCTTTCTCGAAAGCACTCGTGAAATCAAAATACGAATTAATGATGTTAAGAAAAGATGCGTAAAATAATATCTCTCAACCAACTTAACACAGAAAAATTAGAAACTAAGAATTTGAATGAAATGGGAAAAGCGTAGTTGGGCTGCTAATCGTGACCTAGTGCTTCATTTCTTGACCTTTTTGCTGTTTCGTTACTTTTGCATGATGGTAGACACCCTGCATTATAAATAACTGTTAAACGTTCACCTTCTTTCATTCCTTTTATATGTACTTTGTCAAACTATTAAAACCATTTTCAGGTGAGCAGTTATTTGTAATGAAAAGAGATTTTTTCCTTGTTTGTACTTCACTGTTCCCTGCAGTGGAGCCTCGGGATATTTTCTGACAATTCTAAAATTTTGCACGGCCATTAACCCGTTCAGGACGAGTGCCGCAGATATGCGTCGACGAAAAACTGCTCTCAGGGCCGAGCGCCGCACCTTTGCGTTACGGTGAAAGTGACACTCACGGCTGAGCGCCGCATATGTGCGTTTCAAAATTGGAATGAAATGCAGAGCACTAGAGGGCGTTTGTAATCCACGTTTCTTGTAAAATATTATACTCATAAATAAGTATTTCTCTCTGCAATGTCAGATTGGGGTTAGTCAACTGTCTGTGAGTCATTCGAACTTTGCTGGGAAATAATGTAAACAAAAACACGTGCGGAATACTTCTTACTCATTTTGAAGTGGTTCGCTTTTCTCTTTAGGTTTTTGTTTAACTTAGGCTCTAGTTTCTGTTTTCTGTTCTGATGGGATTTAAACTTTGGTTGCTCTGTGATTGGGGTTGTTTATCTCGGCAGTGTGAAGTTTGGTGTTGGCATAATTTTTAAGGCACTTCACCGTTTATCACTTGTTAAGAGAGGGCGTACTTTTTATTTCACTAAGCCACGACCAGCCGATATTTCTAATATGTTTATTCTTCAATAGTCCTTTTAATCGACGTCATTTCCCAAAACTGTGCACTGAGAAAAGTGGAAAAAAAACTTAGAATGAGGTGTGTTGTTTGCTCAAAGAGGAATAAAAGACGTGACACCGCATATGAATGCAAACTTTGTAATGTCGGATTATGCGTTGATCCGTGCTTTGAAATTTACCATACGGTTTTAAAATTTTAGTTATTCAATTGTTTTATAGTATTTGTAAATGTTCTTTCTGAATTTATATATTTTTAGTATTAATTTAGTATTAATCAAGATAATTTTAAATGTAGTATAGTGTATTATATTTTTATTTTTCATAATTAAACATTAATTCTTTTAATTATTATTTTTATTATGAGAGAAAAACATATTATATTCTATAATATATTTAAAAATGGTTCCATTTCCATGCAAATGAGAGTTTTTATGCATTGTTGTGTTACGCATACGTTTCGAGAAATTTTATGCGCGTTAGGCTTACCGGGAGAAAACTCCTCAGCCCGTAGAAACAATCGAAGCTTGAGAGGTGTCGTCCTGTGGGGAGTGCTTCTTTCCGCGGGCGCTCGTCCCGAATGGGTTAAATAGCATTTAACCCAAATTTTTATTGAAATTGGATTTTTAAAAACCTATTTATTTTTATCTTATAAATAATGCTAAAATACTCAATTTTTCGAATTTTTGTGATACTTTGGTGCAATAGTGGACCCTCAAGATATATTTAAAAAATTTTGAAATTCTGCATTTTTCTTTTTCAATACAAAACACAACTTTTGGTTGCTATTTGATTTTGAAATTAAAAAAAAAGTTTTTTTCACTGCACTCTAGTGCACGTCATCACAGAAAAGCCTCTGAAGATACGGAACCATATGATAATGTGGCACAAGGGACTAGAACATCAAAACGTCCAGTCTTTAAAATTGATGAAGACGAAAAATCTGGCATATGGGCTTGAAAAGCTAAGTGGTGATCTTCAGCAGTGCGAGCCATGTGTGCAGGCTAAATTGCCAAGAGCAAGTTTGAAAACTGTGAAGAAGCGTCAGTCTAAAAATCCTTTGGATTTGCTACATTTAGATGTTTGGGACAGCACAGTCGGCACTTCGTATGGTAATGCAAGATACCTTCTCAGAATGGTAGATGACTACTCGAGATATGCCTGGGTATAAGTGACTGTTTTGAAATCTTTAAAAAATTTCAAGTTCAAATCGAAACACAGATGGAAAGACAGATCAAGCAGGTACGATCTGAGCGGAACATGGAGTTTTGTTCCAAAGAATTCAACATGTTCTTGCAAGAGAACGGTATCCTGGCGCAGCGTACTAACCCATACTCATCAGAAATTAAGTTGTTCAGAAATTATGTTGTTCAAAAGGAAAATGTAGAAGAGAGCACTGGGAATCAACGTCAGCATTGTCATAACATACCCTGGAAACGTGAAGAGCACAGACGGAGGTCTGAAAAGACCAAAGGTCGATATGATATCTATTATTTTGCACCTGGTTCTCCCAAAAGGCTCAGAAGCCTGGCAGATGTTCGTGAGTACTGCGAAAAGAACGACATAGTTTTTGATGAAAGTTTCTTCAATTTTAAGCACGTTCCTGAATCTAAAGTTACCCCCAAAGATGACAACCTCCCTGACGAACCAGCTAAAGCCGATGATCCCGAGACTGATCAAGAAGAAGAGTTCCGGGATGCTGAGGCATTCTATGCTGTCATCGACGAGCCTTCATCCCATGAGGAAGCCCTCCAGTCGCCAGCAGCCGCCCAATGAAGCAGAGCCATAGCTGATGAGTTGATTACCTTAAGGACTCGTGATGTTTACAGCATTGTCCCTCGTCCCTCAGACAAAAAGGTAATTGGCTGTCGCTGGGTTTATAAGTTGAAAGAGGACAGTAATAGAAATTTTTATAAATTTAAAGCGCGCTTAGTAGTGCACAGTTTCAAGCAAAAAGATGGTATTAACTATCATGATGTTTTTTTACCTGTGGTGCACTTTGAATTGATTTATTTTTTTCATAACACTTTTGGTTATCTCCATGAAATGGGTTCATAAGCATATTGATGTTAAATGTGCATATCTTTATGGCAAGCTAAATGAAGAAACTTTCATGGAGATACCCAAAAATTTTGAATGTCCAGTAGATGTTAATTTAGAGTCTCTTGTATTAAAATTTAAAAAGGCCTTATATGGCTTGCATCAAGCCGGCAGACAGTGGCATTCAGAATTGGAATCCACTTTAAAAACTTTAGGATTTTGTAACTTTTTAAACACAAATTGTGTTCTAAATTGTAAAACTATCATTTTAGTAATGTTGATGATTTAATAGTTTTTTCAAAGTCTGATTCTGAGATGGCTAAAGTAGTAAATCTGTTAAAAGCACATTTTGAAATTAATGATTTAGGTCCAATTAGAAAAGTCCTTGGTATTGAATTTTCATATTTAAGAGCAAGAATCTGAGAGAGTGACTCACCTGTGATTCATGAGGTCTCAGATTTTTACCAAAAAATTACGAGTTGTTATTCACCTTATTAAAGTATCAAATCCAGAATATTTTGTTCCAAAGTTGAGCTGTTCATTTTTTATGACCCCCAAAAAGGATCGTGCAGCACAAAAATTGAGCATTTTTTTCAGACATAGAAAATTCTATGGTCAATAACTCTTTGTGGAAACAACTTGCCACCAAGTTTTTTCATATCTAGAATGTTAAAAGGTTGAACTTTATGAAATACATGAGAAATTTGTGGCAAAATGTTGCCGCAAGGTCATTGAAGGTCAGAAAAAGATGAGTTTTCAACATTTTTTGCTACTTTTTGGCCTTAACTGCAGCTTGCGCCTTAGCAAAAAGAAGTGTCCTTTGAAAGACACATATTAGTACTTTTAGAAAATGCATCTATAGTTGAGGCAAGTTGAATGCATTTTTGGCTATAGAAGACTGAAATCTCAAAAATGTCGTTTATGGCCAATATTCGAAGTGTCATAAATTCTTGAGGCAGAGGTTTTTTGAAAAACCTTTTATGTCAGTGTTACACTCTTTTAGTTGTCTTTATAAAAAAATAAACATCACTGAGGCAAATTGCTTTAAAAAAACTAAAACATTTTTTTAAAACAGGCCCCTATAATTGCAGTTGGAAATATTTTACTTCTCATAACTACTTATAAATTATTGTATTTTTTACTTAACTGCATTTATAGCTATTTATTACCTCAAAGGGTGCCGATTTCAGGGGGTTGGTCCCTCCACTGGAATTGGTTCAAAATTAGGGGACCCTGAGCAAAGTCGAACTTCCTCCCACTGGGGCTCTGTAAAGATGGAAGACGTTCCCCTCTACCCATCGCCGTCCTATATGGAGGATCTGGCACTGATCTATGGTTGCCAGAGAGCATCAGAAACAACAACAACATAGCTATTTATATTATACTGTGAAAATATTGTAACAAATATATGATGTTCATGTTACTTATTTTATTTTACATTTTTTTTTTTTTTTTTTTACTGTACAACCTGTATGTATAGTATATATTGATATATGAAAAAATATTCAGCCTGTATTGATGATATTTTGATATTGGTTTATTACACTTAGAAGAGTTTCTTATAAGACTCTTGAATATCTTTTAAATTTGGTACTGTAAAAGGATCAGCACCAGACAATTGTACAGGACCGAAAAAAATAGTGCTGCAATGTACAATTTCAATATCATCACGTATTGGCCATTTAAACTCCTGAGTTCCTCTCTGGTGAAGAAATTTCATTTTAAATTCGTCATTTCCGCAGTATTCGAGAAGTTTTTCAATGTAAAACTGCTTATTATATATAACTGCATAAAATGAGTGTGGTTGGAATTTATCAATTTCTATAAAAAGTTTGGTCTCTTTTCTGATTTCAACTATCTGATCTGATTTGATTTCTTTTCTGATTTCACTGACAGCAACTTAGGAATTGTATGTACTCCTTTTGCTACATGCAATGATAATTCATCAGCACTTTCAAATGTAGAAGTACAATTGTTTTCAGGGCAAAACAAAGTTAACGAACCTTCGGCTAAGAGATGTTGATTTCTGATTTGAATCTTTGTCTGACTTTTGCTTTGAGCTGAATGGGCATATTACTTCAATGTTGCAATTATAATTTAAGTTGGTATATGGAACTTTCTTCCCTGTACCAATATCAAAATATTTCCAAAATATCATTTTATTGTCTTCAAATTTGACAGAATGGTATGACTGGATATCTTGTATTTTAACATTTCCTATAGAACATTCTTCTTTATTAATTTCAATAACTGAAATCTTTGCATTTTTCATACGACCTTTAAAAATGAGTGCACCATACATGTCTTTCGCTGAAATAACATCATGTCCTTCACATAAATAAGTCCTGATGAACATCTTGGCAACAGCACTTTCTCCGTCAGGTTGATCTTTCCCTCTTTGAGGTTCATTGTAATCATGCCTAAGTATTTTTATTCCTAACTGCTTGGCCATAAGATAGACTTTCAGAGCATACATTGCCTGCATAACAAACTGCATTGTCAGTTTTTACATACAGTTTTTTTTATATACCCTTACGTCTTCCTGCCAAGACTCATAATTGTCGGCAGACAATTTTTCTATTTGGGTAATTGAAGCTTCCATTTTGGAAAGTTAGGACACAACACAATTTACAAGAAAAGATTAAAAACACTACAGGCCCGCCCTCTTATAATTTTAAGGCACTTAAAATCTGTTTGTATACGTTAAAAACACTTTAAAAACAAAACACATTATAAATACACTCGACATATTCAAAACACATTTAAACTTGGGCTTGAAGGCCCATAACCGTGAAAAGGGATTTACTTAACTGATTATATTGTATTATAAATTAAGCTATTCAACAAACAAATTAAAAGTCTTTGGCTGAAATTGAATAGTCACTGGATTTTATCTGTAAAATAAATTTTTGTAGATTCTAGGCAGAGTTGAAACTCATTTAACTTGAGTTGCACAGTAGAAATCTTTGGTTTTGAATATGCGTTTAAGTAAGAAAGACAAAGTAGGTACCTTTTTCTGTAGTTTATTGAAACAAGATGACTATGGTAGGTTTACACAGTGCACATGGTGAAGACACAAGACATTAAGCAACATCCGCTTAGTAGCACAAATAAAATCAAGCTTTCTGGAAGACAAGTCGCCAGCGGCGATCTTATTCTGATTCTCAAAACACATAACATCACATCATATTGAATCATCTGGGTGCCGCAGCACGGATCCCTGATCCGGCTCTACTTGAATCACATCGGTTGATTACACACACAACATAGCCGACCGAGAACTCTCACTGTCTAACAGGTTAACTTGTGATGCCCTTTTTATACCTGCCAGTTAGTGCGGGACTACGATGGATATTTGCATAGGAAAAAAAAAGAGTTCTTATTTTATGCAAATTAGGAACAGCGCCATCTATCGGCGAGAAATGTAAACTTTTTATTACGGTGTTAAAAACATGACGATGTTTACACCGCCATTTTCAAATGCTAACGAACTTACGTTTTCACTTAGAAAACATTTAAAGGATTTTACAAAAGTTTCGTTTTTTCACTTTAGCAAATTTAGAGATAAAATGTCATGGAAATAAAAGGTAAGTAAAGAAATAGCGTTTTTTTTTTTTTTTTTTTTTTTTTTCTTCTAACAAGGGCCCGCCTTCCATGACATTTAGGAAACTGGCAGATTCAAAGTAAACGAAAATTAGAGGTAACCTTTCCTCTTTAATGAAAAATTAAGTTAAACATGATGCATGAAATATTGCTTCAAAATTCACTAAAGGTTAGTAGAAACACTATATACAGTTGTTGCTGGCCAGCATGGTTAGTACACATTTCAAAAATTACTTCATTTCAAAAAATTTTCAACTTACTAGAAATTACTATATAAATGCATTCAAATATAAACACTTATGCTAGAACATTAATAAACACATATGCTAGGACATTAATAAACACATTTCTAATCATAAAAATATTCATACTTCAAAATTACTCATGATATACGTTCAGTGCACTTTAGAAAATACTCACATTTTGCAAAGTTCATTCAATATAATACAGTACAGTACATTGCAATGAAAAATACGAATTAAATTTGAAAAAGAGCTCGAATTGAAATCCAACTGAGATCGAGCTGGGATGCATCCCGAAAAAATTTGAAAAAAAAAGTTTGTGTTATAGGTTAACACATTATATGCTTGACACAACACCTTACAGACTAGGGTGGACATATAGGAGCTTCCACTAGCAAAAATGGGACTTACTGAAATAAAACTTTAACATCTCCTGTGATTGGGACGAAAATACTCTACACTTAGAACTAACCAATCACCTCAGAATTCTCTGGCAAATTACAGTTTCACCTCGCTAGACGCTTTTGAGGCTGCTCGAAAACTTCAGAGAAAGACCAGAGCTAAGAATATCGCACTCCGTGGGGAACTTTACTCCCTCGACTGTAAAGATGTCAGACAGACATAATAGGACAAACACAATTACATAAAGTTCATTTTTCTTTCTTTCTTTTTTTTTTTTTTTTTTTTTCCCATCAAAAATTTCAAAAAAATTTCCCCCCTTTCCCCTCAAAAAAGGTCTCAAGCCGAAGGGCTTATAGGAGACAAAAAAATTGCCTAGGTTCCCACAAACGGGAGTAGGTCTTTCACACTTAACTAAAAATTTTGTCATTGAAAGTGGACAGGCTGATTTTGGGTAAGGGTTTTGTGAAAATGTCTGCGGGGTTTTGTTTAGTGTTAATATATTCCAATTTAAACAATTTTTCTAAAACGAGGCTTCTTAAGAAATGGTATTTTACATGTATGTGTTTGGTGCGATTGTTCTCTATAGGAGAATTTGAAAAGTCGATAGCTGCACGATTGTCACAAAATAAGGTAACTTTTAAATTTCCTGGAAGAATGTCTAAACCTTTTAGTTCATCTAGGATTCTATACATCCATAACAGTTCTTTTGATGCCTCTGTCAGGGCAATAAACTCAGATTCCATAGATGACAAGGCTACACATTTCTGCTTAAAAGTTCGCCACGAGATTGGGGTTTTGTCTAACATTAAGATGTGACCTCCCATCGACACACGATCATCTCTATTTGAGGCGAAATCGGCATCAGAATAACAGTTTATTGAAATTTCATTAATGTTGGAAAGTTTTAGCTTTAACTTCGATGTTGACTTTACATATCCCAGTAGTTTTACTAATTGTTTCCAATGATGTTGGCCGGGGTTAGATTGAAATTGAGAAAGGATATTTACAGCGTAAGATATATCAGGTCTGGTTCTACTAGCCAAGAACGATAAGCATCCCAAAATATTACGGTAGGGCAGTTTTTCCATTTCCTTAGTCTCAGCATCGTTACTAGGACTTTGCGTCTTTGACATTACAATTCCAGTTGCGATTGGCAATGAAACTAATGGTATCTGATACTTCTTAAACCGCTCATAAATTTTATTGATGTAATCTTCCTGGTGGATAAATAGTCCTTCCCTATTTTCAACAAATTGTACCCCGAGTAGTTTCTTCGTTCTACCCAACTTCTTTAGATCTACTTTATCTTCTAAAAGTTTAATTATCTTCTCTATTTTTTCTTTGGTTTTAGATATAAACACCATGTCGTCAACATACAGTAGTAAAACTAAACTATTTTCATAAATGTAGACACAATTAGCCCACTCTAGCTTATTAAAATTTAACTCACTTAGAATTCCGTGTATTTCATTGAACCATTCACGTCCACTCTGCTTTAAGCCGTAAATAGCTCTGTTGAGTTTACAGACGTAGTTTTCTTTACCTTCCTCTTCAAATCCTTTCGGCTCTTCAAATCCTTTCGGCTCACTCATCTGAATCTTGAGAATCTATCTTCTTTTACTGGGGCATATAGGTATGCAGAATTTATGTCTACTTGCATATGAAACCAATGAAAATGTCCAACTAAGAAAGAGAAAAATAATCGTATTACCGAAAAATTGACCACTGGGCTAAAAACTTGGTCGTAGTTTTCACCTTTTCTTTGACCGAATCCTTGAGCGACCAGTCTAGCTTTGTATCGAACTATTTTACCCTTTGAGTCGTGTTTTACTGTGAATACCCATCTATTGCCTATTATTTTTACATTTTGAGGTACGGGTACAAGTTTCCACACTTCTCTCTCGTACATAACATTCATTTCTGCAATCATGGCTTTCTTCCACTCATCTGAATCTTGAGAATCTATTGCTTGAAAATATGAGTTTGGAATTACTATATCCTCTAGTCAGGAACTGGTTAAATTGGTTTCGTCTTTCACAATGCCGGTGTAGGTATCTTTACCTTTGAAACTAAATTTTTCTGGGTCATACTTAAGTCCATGTTTCTTGCAATATGCCTCGACCTCTCTACAGGATCGTAATCTTATATTGCTTCCTGATATACCGTAGTATATATCATTTCTGGACCCGTCTGACCTAGGGACGGCTTTTCTCATCCAAACTACATCTTTAGGTGGTGTTACTCGGTCTTTAGACTTAGAAAAACAAATTGTTTCTTCTCCCTCCTCCTCATCGGATTCACCGCTACTTATTTCAAATTTTTCTTCGGATGTGCTAGGTTTCTCGTAATCTTCTATTTCTGGTTCCCTTTCTTCATCGGAACTTTCTTCCGCTGTAATGGGTTCCAGCACGACTCCGCTGCTCTCACGAGTGGGTAAATTTTCATCAAACGTTACGTTACTTGTTTCAACGACTTTTCTGTCACTCGGTAGCCATACTCTATAGCCACGGGTAAACATAGCGTACCCAACTAGTATGCCTTGTTTTGCCCTCATTTCGAGCTTACTTCGTAATTGACGTGGTACACCTACGAACGCTTTTGATCCAAAAGTTCGTATATGCTTTACTGAAGGTTTGCGACCACAAAATAGCTCAAACGGTGTTTTAGATTGGTTTGCGTGGCATACCCTGTTCCAGGTGTATGTGAAACATAACAATGCTTCCGACCAAAAACCATTTCCCAGTTTACTGGAGTGTAACATAGCTTTTACAGCGTCCAAGGCTGTGTAATTAAATCTCTCACTTACACCGTTCTGTTCCAGCGTATAATCATTGGTTCTTTCAGCTTTAATGCCCTCCTCCTCCAAAAACTTCTTAAATTCATTATGGCAGAATTCCATGCCATTATCCGTTCTGATATTGATAATTTTTCTGTTTAAAAACCGTTCTGCACGTTTTTGGTACCTCTTAAAATTCTCGAAGACTTCAGATTTCTGCTTCATGGGATAAACAGTGACTTTTCTTGAGTAGTCATCTGTTATCGTTAAAAAGAATTTATGTCCCGATATGGATGGGTTAGGTAAAGGTCCACAAACATCCATGTGCAAAAGTTGGAGGGGTTTGTTCGATCTAATCTTGGGAATACTTTTAAAGCTCTTTCTTCTAGTTTTTGCTATTTTACAAACATGACAGGGTTTATACGGCTTAGATTTAAAAACGGGTAGGCCAAATACCTTTCCCTTACTAGTTTCAATTATAGCGTTACAATTAATATGACAAAAACGGCTATGCCAAAGTTCTAAGTTCTGATTGTCACCTTTTGAAGAAAAATTAGCTTCTGCTTTCTTTTTATTAGTTATTGTAGGGTAAACATGGTACAGACCACGTTTCTTGTGTGCTGTAAATAGTTTTTGTCGGTCACGTGAAAATACCTCTACTTTGTTATTTCCCCCTCTAAATGTAATGCCCTCAGTGTCCAATGCAGGACCTGACAGGAGATTTCTCCTTAATTTAGAGGAATAGAGGACGTTTTTTAATGTTTTTAAAACTTTACCACCTTGAAATTTTAACTCGACTGTTCCCCTTCCCTCTATGGAACAATCAATGCCGTTTATGGCGACCGACATCGACCGACCTTTAATTGGTTCAAAGTTTTTAAAAAGTCTTTTATCCCGACAAAAATGAGCACTAGCCCCTGTATCAAAAATCCATGAAGAATCATTTAAATCCTCACTTGTGTGGGCTTCTATCATATGATTCTTGGGTTGTCGTTTGTTACTTTTACGATTACTGGGGGGAGAGATCCTACAGCTAGCAATTAAATGTCCGATTCTACCACACCTATAGCACTTTCTAGTGTCTTTCTTTACACTATTCTTAGGTGGAACACGCTTCACTTGACTAGACATTGCGACGGTAGCTTGATCCCCTACACTTTGCTTTAGTCTGGCCTCTTCAGCCAAAAGTTCGGCTAAAACTAAATCGAACTTAAATGTTTCGTCAGGCCAGCGGTAAATTGTTTGAACAATTCCCTGATACTCCGAGGGTAAGTACCTTAGCAATTGAAATGACTGATACCAGTCAGCTGGGGGAGCGTTAGCGTCTTTTAATTGCTTAACTATCATCCTCAACCTGGCTGCAAATAAGCCTATTTCCTCCCCTTCGTTCAATCTACATGAAAAAAAGTCATCTGTGAGTCTCATAGCACAAGCTCTAGATTCAGGTTTAAAGTGTTTATTTAATTTTTCCCAAACTTCTTTGGGGTCATAAGTGCCAGAAATAAGAGGCTTGTATTCATTTGAAATGTTCAAAAATATCGTGCTATAAGCACGCCCGTATCTAATCTTGTAATCCCGTAATTCCTTAGCGTCAGGTTCAGGGGGTCTTTTTTCTACACCACTGACTATTTCCCAACAATTCCTATCCATCAACAATACCCTTACGTCTTCCTGCCAAGACTCATAATTGTCGGCAGACAATTTTTCTATTTGGGTAATTGAAGCTTCCATTTTGGAAAGTTAGGACACAACACAATTTACAAGAAAAGATTAAAAACACTACAGGCTCGCCCTCTTATAATTTTAAGGCACTTAAAATCTGTTTGTATACGTTAAAAACACTTTAAAAACAAAACACATTATAAATACACTCGACATATTCAAAACACATTTAAACTTGGGCTTGAAGGCCCATAACCGTGAAAAGGGATTTACTTAACTGATTATATTGTATTATAAATTAAGCTATTCAACAAACAAATTAAAAGTCTTTGGCTGAAATTGAATAGTCACTGGATTTTATCTGTAAAATAAATTTTTGTAGATTCTAGGCAGAGTTGAAACTCATTTAACTTGAGTTGCACAGTAGAAATCTTTGGTTTTGAATATGCGTTTAAGTAAGAAAGACAAAGTAGGTACCTTTTTCTGTAGTTTATTGAAACAAGATGACTATGGTAGGTTTACACAGTGCACATGGTGAAGACACAAGACATTAAGCAACATCCGCTTAGTAGCACAAATAAAATCAAGCTTTCTGGAAGACAAGTCGCCAGCGGCGATCTTCTTCTGATTCTCAAAACACATAACATCACATCATATTGAATCATCTGGGTGCCGCAGCACGGATCCCTGATCCGGCTCTACTTGAATCACGTCGGTTGATTACACACACAACATAGCCGACCGAGAACTCTCACTGTCTGACAGGTTAACTTGTGATGCCCTTTTTATACCTGCCAGTTAGTGCGGGACTACGATGGATATTTGCATAGGGAAAAAAAAGAGTTCTTATTTTATGCAAATTAGGAACAGCGCCATCTATCGGCGAGAAATGTAAACTTTTTATTACGGCGTTAAAGACATGACGATGTTTACACCGCCATTTTCAAATGCTAACGAACTTACGTTTTCACTTAGAAAACATTTAAAGGATTTTACAAAAGTTTCGTTTTTTCACTTTAGCAAATTTAGAGATAAAATGTCATGGAAATAAAAGGTAAGTAAAGAAATAGCGGTTTTTTTTTTCTAACAGAAAGTAATCACAATCTGGTGCATAAGGGCATGTTTAAAAAAATGTTTTTATTTTTTTAAAGCAATTTGCCTCAGTGATGTTTATTTTTTTGTAAAGACAAGTGAAAGAGTGTAACACTGACATAAAAGATTTCTCAAAAAACCTCTGCCGCAAGAATTGTTAACACTTTGAATATCGGCCAAAAACGACATTTTTCAGATTTCAGTCTTCTATAGCCACAAGCGCATTCAACTTGCCTCAACTATAGATGCATTTTCTAAAAGTACTAATATGTGTCTTTCAAAGGACACTTCTTTTGCTATGGCAACTTGAAGGCGCAAGCTACAGTTAAGGCTAAAAAATGGCAAAAAATGTTGAAAACGCATCATTTTGCGACCTTCAATGACCTTGTGGCAATAACTTGCCACCAATTTCTTGTGTATTTCATAAAGTTCAACCTTCTAACATTCTAGCTATGAAAAAAAATTGGTGGCAAGTTGTTTCCGCAAAGAGTCATTGACCATAGAATTTTCTATGTCTAAAAAAATGCTCACTTTTTTGTGACGCCTGGCCTTTTTTGGGGGGCCAAAAAAAATGAACAACTCAACAATGGGATGAAATCTTCTGGATTTGATATTTTAATAAGATGAATAACAACTGGTAATTTTTTGGTGAAAATCTGAGATGGCATGAATCACCCCATAATGTTTGGTGTGACAGGTTCTCAGATTCTTGCTCTTAAACAATAAATGGAAGTTGCATCAAAAATCTTACATTGAACGCTTAAAAGAAAATTTAAAGATATCCATTTTGTAAAAACTAAATTGCCCATACCACAAGGTCAAGTTATTAAACATAATGAAGGTGAACCATCTATTGAAGGAAAATTTCCTTATCGAAACTTGATCGGATCATTGCTCTTTCTTGCAACATGATCAAGACCAGACATTCTTTTTTCAATTACCTTGTTAGCACAGTACAATTCCCATCCAACATTAGCTCATTGGAAATTCTTATGTCAAGTATTTAATTACGTTATTTCGACTAGCAATTACTGTATTTCAATGACCATAGACACTTCAAAACACTTAAGCGCATTTGCCGATGCTTCGTGGGCCTCTGACCGCGATGACAGACGGTCATTTTCGGGTTACATAATGTTTTTTAAAAATATCCCAATCTGTTGGAAAACCCGAAAACAAAAATGTGTCACATTATCGACAATGGAGATTGAATACATAGCCATTTCAGAAACTGCAAAAGAACTCATTTGGTTACAAAATATTTATGAAGAAAGCAGTAAAATATTGAAATTAGATTTTGAAAAACCCTTAATGTTTTGACTCTGAAAGTGCAATCTACTACACTAAAAATAACATAGAAAACTCTAGGAATAAACATATAAGTATCAGATATCATTTTGTAAAGAACTTTCTTTTAGACGGACTATTTAAACTTTAGAAAGTTCCAGGTAAATGGAATGTGGCTGATCTACTGACAAAGACTGTCAGTAATGATACATTGGTTAACTATTGTAACCACATTTTTGGATAGAGAAAGAAAGGGGGACTTTGTTGGATGTTTCATGTTTTTTAAATATGTCTTTTAAAATAAACTTAACTCTGCTTAAACGTAATTTTAAATCGTAATTATTAAATTTGAAAGTATTTTAAAAATAGTTCCGTTTTTGAACAAAATTAAACTTTTCCCTTTCCTAAACTTTTTATAACTAAGTTTAATAGCTTTAGTTTTAAAATATAACTCCTACGTAAAATACCCAACTTATCAGGTTGTAACGAAAGTTTTCCACCATATCTGCCTGAAAAACTAGTTTCTAACTCCTTAGATAACTGTTTTTGAACTTTCGGTACCAAACCTGCACAGTGTCACATGATACAACAATAGTACTTAAAGCTGTACTCATAATTCGTTGATATTATGTAGCTGACTTTTTGCAACACAACTGGAAATAAATGATGGCTCTAATCCTCTAGAGTGATAGTTCCATTTGAGACACCTTATACTTAATGATAACTATATTTTTTACAGATTTCACAACACAATGTTATAAAATAAACCTCTTTCTTTCAAATGCCAAAAATCGTTTGACAAAATATGAGCAAATACGCCAACGAGAACTGTGTGCTGACGATGTTTGCGGTGGCGGGAAACTTTCGTTACAACTTAATAGTTTTAATTGTACAACCTGGAAACATCCCGGTTTCTTCCTCTCGCTCTAAATGCGTACTTGCATGGTATTGTTTACAAAATGACTGGATGTATCCATAACTCAAAGTTGAGATGTTCCTCGTTTGCCTATAATTTGGCATTCAGTAGTTTTTTTGCTCGTTCGCACTTGTGAATGATTACAATATTTTGCATATGCAAATTTTATTTGAGCTATAATTAAATGTCCGTGAACGTATGCAAATCTTTTGACGCTTTTTGCGTGTCTTGTTTTGATTGGCTGCTAGGTATGTAGCTTAGTAGTATATAAGCTCAGGCAGTTTCGTATCTCCTCACTTTTTGTTTTTCAGTTCAGATCGGGATGGTCTGTGACTAGCAGCTCTCCTGCAAGGGTTTGTAGGTGTTATGGCAAGTTGCCATGTTTAATCTTTAAGTATAATTTCTTCCCTAAAGGCATAGGGTCTTAAAAATTAAAATGAATTAGTAAAGAAATTTTGATAATGTATCCCTAAATTTAAATATTGCAAAATTTGATAGCTTCTTTTTGGGCATATTGCATCCAGCTCATTTAGTTATGCATGTAACTGATATTTTGTAAATGTAATATTTAATTGTTGAATTTTAATGCAAATGTTTAGAAAAATAAAGTAAATTTTTCTATCAAATCTTTGTCGTTAATTCGGTTGAACAGACAGCAATCCTTCAGATTTTAAAACCTATTGCTGCTAATTATGTATAAAAGTTGTCCAGGAAAGATAGTTATTATTGCAATTCTGTGCCACCATCCTCATGTGTATGTATCTTCATCTATCCTCATTATTGATTGAATAAACACTCTACAGGTACTTAAGTCATTTTCCTGAAGTCCAAACTTCCATAATTCAAAACACAGATAGCCTTCCACTCTACAGTTTCTGACTTTCAGGCATGAATTAAAAAAGCTCTGAGTTTGCTTAAAACTATTTCATATATAAGTAAAGATTTTAAAAATATTTTTATTATCGTTTGTCAGTATTTATGGCACATTCCTACATACCCAAAAGGTTAAATAAATATGTATATGCCAAAATACTTGAAATTTAAATAGAAGTGAGATAAAGAAACACAAATTAAGCAAACCACCTACTTGATCAGCGATGCACTGGTCAAAAGAAAATTCGAATTCAGAAGCTTCTTCATTGTCTGAATAAAAAACCATAAAGAAAAATATTTCCAAAATTATCAGTAATTAAAACAATCAGTAACACTTCATACACAAAAAACAAATCCACACAGAGATCATTCAGTAATACACTCATGTCCATAAATTAAGGATAATTCAGAATCACACAGAAATTGATCTCTAAAATAAAAATTTCACCTGTGGAATGATCACACACATCTTGAAGAAGAATATGCAAATTATAGGAAACCACCAGATGGCGTGGATGGTACGTCACAATGGCGAGAGTGTAAGAGAGGGGTATATAAGGAATGGTGGCAAAGAAGTAAAATTGTTCACAAGCGCTGTGAAAGCCTTTCAGTGCATAAACCGCATAGTTATGGCACAAAGGAGGCATTTGGATGATGTTTTACGTAGCAGAATTATCGGACGACTGGAATGTGGACGTACCCAGCTGGAAGTATCCGAGGAACTTGGAATCGCCCAGAGTGTCATCTCCAGGCTTTGGCAACGATTCCAAGATGATGGTAATGTGAGTAGATGTTACAGCACAGGTCGCCCCCGAGTTACAACGCCGAATGAGGACCGCTATTTGGCAGTTACTGCCAAAAGAAACAGACGGAGTACAGCATCAGACCTGTCTCGTCAGCTCTCTTCAGCTACCGGTATGACAGTTTCAAGGCAGACCGTGTACAGACGCTTAGGGCACATTGGTCTATATGCTCGTAGGCCTGTCAGATGTGTTCCACTTACCGCAACTCACTGTCGCCTGCGATTAACCTGGAGTAGAGAGCATGCATTGTGGACACCGCAACAGTGGTCTTGTGTGATGTTTTCCGACAAGTCCAGGTTTAGTTTGGAGTCTGATTCTCGCCGGACATTCATATGGAGAGCGCCAGGTACCCGTTACCACCAAGAGAACACCATTGAAAGACACTGTTACGGTGGTGCAGGATGGCTCGTTTGGGGAGGAATTATTCTTGGTTCCAGAACTGACCTGCATGTTCAGAGTGTAACGATGACAGGTTACATCTATCGGGATGTCATTCTGGAACAACATGTACGTTTGTTTCGGGGCACCATGGGTGCTGAATTTGTGTTTATGGATGACAACGCCCGTCCTCACCGTGCAAACATTGTAGACGAATGCCTTCAATCGGAGGATATCCCCCGTATGCATTGGCCAGAATACTCACCGGACTTGAATCCAATAGAGCATGTGTGGGATATGCTTGGCCGACGAATTGCAGCCCGTCAACCCCCTCCCACCTGTCTACCGGAACTTCGGAGTGCATTGCTTGATGAGTGGTGTAATATTCCCCAAGATCAGATTGATCATTTGATACTCAGCATGCCTAGGCGTTGTCAGGCCTGTATTGCATCGTCCGGGAGACATACTCCGTATTAACCATCCTACTAACCATGTTATACTGTTTTTTGTAAATAGGTTCTTTTTTGAAATTTGGTCAAGGCAGTAAAACTCTCAATTTTTATTAATTATGTCAAACATATAGCATCTTTTTTGCTCTTTACTTTTTGTTTAATAAATAGACTTTACAAATAAGTCAAATTTGTTTTGCTTCTTTCTCTTTCTTTGCCTGAACTTCATTATCCTTAATTTATGGACATGAGTGTATATTACTAAGTATCAAAGTACCATTATATGCTTCATAAATACATTATTATTACTTGGATAAGCATACTATTTTTTAAAAATTATTAAGGCAAATGTAAGAGATTCCATATATACAGCAGGGTGCTTCAGAAATCTATAGAAAAAAAAAGAACTTCGTATTTTTGTTGATCTCACCCTCTCATTTTGTGCCACTATGTACAATGATAACTTGTGTAAAATTTTGGTAAAATATATTTATACAGTGAAACCCCGTTTTTACTTTTCTCATGGGACTGGGAAAGATAAGCATAAAATACGGGAAATACAAAAAAAAGCAAAAAATCAAATAGAAAAAACTAACTGTAGTAAAGATGACTCTTCAAAAGTTATTACAATCTATATTTCACGAAAAGAATACTATTATACATTCCATTTTAAGATATCTTAACACATTTAGTTGCAAATCTTTGAGTTTAGGTTGAAAATAGTCCGTAATAGTGGATTGTTTTTTAGTCTTTGAATTCAAAGTGAATGCAGCATCTTCCAGAATTGAAATACTTTGCAAGTTCTTTCCCTAATCTTTACGAGAAAAAAAATAGTCTTTCACTATTTGTAAGCTCTTCAATGCAATATTGAAAGAAGGGACGGGCTGTATTTCTGTTTCTTTTTGGTCATCTTCATTGGCAGACGAAAAGTCCATAAGGTCGTCTACGGATGGAGAGTAGCTCTTTGAGCTTCGCATGTTGCTAAGTTTTCCGGGATGTAATCGTCGAAGTCATAGATAACCATTTCGCTGTCATTCTCTGAGTCTATCGCATCTGATTCTTCATCTGATCCCAGTTCTTTAGATGCTACGTTCCGCTTTCTTCAAAACAATGGAAATACATTGTTGGGTAACGTTTCAGCACGAGGCAGAAATAAAATGCATAGGCTCTAGAATGCTTAACTTTAGTTTGCAGGCGTGATTTAGGTTTCTATTTTCTAGTTCAGCTACAGCTTTCCATACAAGTTGCTTTCCATAAAAACCTTCAACGATTGACTAATGACGAGATCACAAGGCTGCAATATGCTTGTACAATTTGCAGGAAAAAATTCCTCACGCACATTAGACAGTTGCAACTTAACTTTTGGAGGGCAGTGTACTTAAATACAGGCAACTCCCGTTAATCCGCGAACGCCTATAATCCGCGATGCTTTCCCAATGTAAACAATTGTTGTTGTTGTTGTGCCAGCACATACACGGAGAAACGAAACTTTTGCCGTGAGCACTCGCGTTGCCTGAGAAACTTGGGAAGCACGCCAGGGGGAAAAAGAAAGCAATCTGAACATGGTCTTGCTCCTTGCTATTACTTCGAAATTAGCGGTCGTTGCGTTGGCATCTACGCTTTTGCTAGTTCTCGCTCATTGATCTCACATGTTTTGCTGTTTTGTAATTGGGTTTTTCACATTAAGAATCGTTGCTACATTTTGCTTAAGTATTTTTTTCAAATGTCTAAACCAGTGGTGTAGTCGAAGGGGGATGCGGGGGGACGCCGTCCCCCTACTTTTTCACTTCAGCCCATACGTACCCCCACTTTTTATTCTCAGGGGGGGGTGATGCTCATTTACAAGGTCTTTTTAAAAATTTTGTGAAGAAATTAAAATTTTCGTTTTGTTCGCGCGAGAGCAGCTATATCGGTATAAAAATCAAAAGAAAACTTTTGACTGTTTGAATAAACTTTACAAATGGGATTGTAAGGGTTTCTTAAACACTTCAGTAGTGAAAACATATCCATAAGAATAGAACAGATTATAATCTTCCCGAATGCATTCTTGGTAAAAAATGCCTTTCCGAATGGCCGAAAAAGTGACAAAAATCGGGGTGGCGAATAGTCACGTACCAATTCAAAAGAAAATTTGTCTCTTAGGCATTGGTTTGTTGCCTCAATATGGCACAGTAGTTATGTTACTGGAAATGGTAGACGGGCAAGGTGTGAAGGTCCCGGGGTCGGGTCCCATTGCGCGTCCGTCGACCTAACCGTTCGGAGTTTTCCGTGGTTCTCTCCGAAAATTTGCGTAAATACGGGTTAGGACCCCTTAGAAAGACCCCCACAGAGGGCACCCCCCTTGTGTTGTCTTTCTGACGAGGATTTATAAGCGGCTTCGAGCCAAGCACGCAAATCTGCTATACGTGTTCACAACAACAACAACAACAACAACATTGGATTGTTGACAAATGTAAATGGAAAAAATTAAGTAGCTCCCATCGTGTATCCGTAACAGTTCGGAATTTTCCGTAGTTTTCTCCGAAAGTTAGCGTGAATACGGATTAGGACCCCTTAGAAAGACCCCCCACGGTGGGCACCTCTCCTTGTGCTGTTCATCTGACGAGGATTTATAAGAGGGCTTATAGCCAAGCACACAAATCTGATATACATGTTCGCAACAACAAAATAAGTAGCTTTGCTTACACGATTGATCAAAAAGACTTAGTTTAGATTATTAACAAGTGATCAATAATTTAACAATGAATTCATTTTAATTAATTAATAAACAAATGATGGTTAAATTAGTTTTATTGGTTGTTTAAGGAATAATTACATTTAATGAATCCGATAAGTTTAGGTTAAATTTTGCAAAAAATGAGCGTCCCCCCACTTTTTTTCTTAGGACTACAACACTGGTCTAAACGGTATAGAGATGGAAATGAGAAACGGAAGCATGTGTCGCTGACAGTAATTCAAAAGGTGGAAATAATAAAAAAATTCATTCTGGAAGTTCGGTCAACCACGTTGCTTCCAATTATGGAATAACTCCGAGGACTGTGTATGACATAAGAAAAAATAGAGAAAATTTTTTAACATTTTTTTCTAAATGTGATAGCAGTGCAGGTATAGCAAAGAGAAAATCTATGCGACTAGCAAAAGATGTAAACATGGACACCATCATTTATGAGTGGTTCCGACAGCGAAGGAGTGAAGGTGTTCCAATTACTGGCCCCCTCTGGTGCGAAAAAGCAAAACAGCTGCATGATGAACTAGGCGTTCAGGAACCATGTGTGTATTTATCTGGATGGTTGACTCGCTTTAAGCAGAGACACGGGATTCGATACTTGAAATCCTGTGGAGAGAAATTGTCCGCAGACACAGAGGCAGCAGAAGAATTTATAGAGGAGTTCGCAAAGCTGATTCAAGATGAAAATTTAACACCCAATCAAATCTATAACATGGATGAGACTGGACTTTTTTGGAGGTGTATCCCTAGACATACACTAACTTCAAGTAATGAGCCAACCCCAGTGCGATCGAAAGAATTTAAAGAAAGGATTACGGTTGTATTAAGCAGTAATGCAACTGGAAACCACAAATGCAAGCTAATGGTTATAGGCAAAAGTGCTCATCCTCGTGCCTTAAAAGGTATCAATAAAGTTCACCTTTACAGTATCAAAGTCTTGCCAGTGATTTACAAAAATAATAAACGTGCATGGATCACCAGAGACATGACGATGGATTGGTTAAATAACTATTTTGTTAAAGAATCTCGTAAACACTGCAATCAGGTGGGTTTGCCTAATGATTGCAAAATCATGTTACTTCTTGATAACTGTGCAGCCCATTTGGAAATAGTGACAGTAGAGAATGTATCGGTAATTTTTTTACCACCAAACACAACTTCCCTGATCCAGCACATGGATCAGGGAATAATTTACAGTTTAAAGTGCCAATATAGGCTAGAATTTTTGAAAAAATTATTCTTTTGGAACCTGAAAAAAAAAGTTTGCATGAAATAAAATCTAACTTCACCATTAAAAGATGCACTTTTTCTCCTAGCGTAGTCTTGGGATTCAGTGTCTCAAGAAACTCTGGTTAATGGTTGGAGAAACTTGTGGCCAGCCTCAATGTTCATTGAGACTGAAAATGATTACTGCCAATTTTGCTGGCTTCAGAGTATCGGTAGCAAAAGAGAAGACTCAAGAGTTATTACATTTTGTAAAACATCAGTCAAGTTTGTCCATTTCAGAGGCTGACATTTCAAATTTTGTCTTCTCAAGATGAGATATCTGAATCTGAGAGGATAACAGATGCAGAAATTGTAGCATCGGTATTAAATCCCAAAAAGAGCACAGAAACTGATGAGGACACAGAAACAGATGAAGAAGGAGAAAAGGCTTCACTTGCAGAAGGTTTTGCAATAGGCGAAAAATATGTGGATTTTTTACAAAAACAGAGTTTTGTGACTGAACAAGAAATAATTTTCAATCAGAGATTGCAAGATAAGATAGCTAACCATAAGACTAAAGCTTTAAAACAAATAACAATAATAGATATGTTCAAAAAGGGTAATAAGTAATGTAAGACTTTTATCTAATTTGTCTTTTTCTAACAATCTTATCATAGTTGTAATTAATTTTAATGCATTTATTTGATTAAATTAATTGATTTATTATTTTAAAATATTTGATAAATTGTATAAATATATTCTGTTTTCTGTAGTTTTCAATAAAAGCAGCTCATAATATGCATGAAATTAAAATGTAAACAAACAATGACCTATAATCTGCAAAATTCTATAATCCACAATATCATTGGTCCCAACCATTGCGGATTGAGAGAGTTGCCTGTATATGTAAAAAATACATGCGATGCATATTCTACAGCTTAGGAAATATTGTAACAATAGATTAAAGCTGTTGTGAACTAATAGTATTTAAATGTATGTAAAATTATGTCACATTTTTATGTCCCCTTTTTTGAGACAATTTTCAATAAAGGTGGTGAGAGATAAAATGACATAGACATTAAAACAGCAAAGCTAGTGGTGATAGTAATATACATTCAAATCTATAAATGAATGTAAACATTTTGGCAACTTTTCGATCCTTTCTGCAAAGGCATGTGGTTATGCACAGGACTATAAAGAGATTGACCTCCTTTATGACCTGCTTATTTGAATTGAAAATTGTAAGATCAAGATGCAGCTGAGTTGTGAAAACAGATATAAATCTAAAGGGGCCATGTTTGAACTATATGGTAGGTGTTGCATCAATTCCTTCTCCAGTTAGTAAGAGTGTCTAGCCAATCACTGTACTGCCATAAAATACTGAAAAAGCGTCCCCCCTCCTTGATTAAACGCCCTTTTCTGCTTTTCACATGAATTTCATTTGTTCTTAAAATATCGATTAAATGCACCCCTTACTCAAAGCGGATAATCTTATTCCTCATTATTGCACTCTTCTCTCTTCAGTACATATCTGTTTTCAATGTTCATGGTCTAGCTCATTGCATGAGTTACCATAGCAATGATGAAATTTTGAGCTTTAAACTTCCAATTTTTTTTTACATCTTTCAGTCGGATTTATTGCAGAACTCATAGTGCATAATCACTCTAATCTGTTGACACGATAATTCCATTTTAAACACTTTTTTGATGCAAAAGATAATAAATTTTTAACAAACAAATTACACAGTTGTGTTCTGGACACGTATTTTGGGTGAAAAACTTTCTACCTTTGTCAATGGCAGTGAAGTCCACAGCTGCTGAATAGTATAGACTTCTATTGCTGCTGATAAAGGTCAAAAGTTTTTCACCCAAAACATGTGTCCAGATTGGTAAGTACTTTTTATGTATGTTCTTTTACAAAGTTTAAATTATTTTATATGTAATTATTTAATATTTTAGTGGTAGTTTCCAACATATATTTTATTAATTTGGTTTTCTTTTTCAAACTTTATACAGTTTTTTCACTATTTTAAATACGTAATTGAGTTTTTTTATTAATAAAATGCTAGATATTTAAAACTATTTAATCCTCACCATCATCAGAAGTAAGAATTGGAGGACTCATGAAATGTTCAAAAGATGACTTAAAGCAAGCCTTGATATGATCAGCTACATCACAGTTAACAACTTTCTCAGCAACATTTTTCCCACTAAATGGATCTGGTAGAGAGAGAAACAAGAGAAATCATTAAGTTACTTGACAAAAAATAATTTTAACTAGTATTGATGATATCATGTTGAAAGTAATCGAAGAAAGAAAAATGTTCATAAAAATGTTAACCTTTGGCACAAATATAAATTATTTTAAATACATCTTGCTGTTATGTGCAAAACTGTTATTTCGAACATTTTGTAAATCTTCGTTTAACTCAAATGTGCAGTTTTTGTGATGCCTGAACTGACTTTGGTCAGAAGAAAAATTAAACTGTTTTGATTTTGTGAAGAATAGAGTTCTCTTTTTCAGAAAGTTTTAATACCTATATTATTGTTTTTGTAATGCATACTGACATATTATTTTTTTTTATTTCAATAAAGATAGCTTATAAGTCAAAATAAGTTTTTTGTAGTTACATATAAGAGCTAAATTTATCTTGTTTCTACCAGACAGATTTGTTGAATTAATCAAATTTTTACGAAAAAACTGTAACAACAAATTTCTCAGCTATTAATTTTATTACAATGAAGAACTATGGAAAACCTATTTATCAATCACTATCAATTACTTCATGCAACTTTTAAAAAAGAAAAGGAAATCTGATGTTAAAAATTTCAGTAAAGAGAGTTGTGTCCAGTAGCCTCTCTTTTACAGGACTCCCTGAAATGGGGGATGGGGTGTCAAAATTCTATATCCCTTTCCCAAGAGAGTACTTCTTGATAGTTAAACCTATAAACAAAGTAAAAAAAAGTAATGTAAAATTCATCCAAACTGCTTCATTCTAGCCTTGATATTCCTATAAAGGAAACCTGCCGTGAAAGTTTTCAGCATCATGAGGGTGACGCAGCCAAAAAAGATTGGGAACCCCTGATTTATATATATATTTTTAATTCATACCTAATTACTCATTACTTACAGTCCTAAACTTATTGCTAGTTTTTTAATAAAAACAAAAATTATTAGACTAAACGGGGGACTTCATGGCTGTGTGGGTTTGTGCACCCATCACTGCCAGCTGCCTGCGAGCAGTGAGGTCTCGGGTTCAAATCCTATTAACCCATGGTTGTCATTTTCCCTACTTCTTCTGTGTTTATTTCTGTTGTGTTCTTCTAGGATTATTAATAAATGTTATTTGGAATTAATAAGTGTTAAACGAAACTTAAGGGTATAAGACCATCTCCGATATTGCAGTCAGAAATCTCAAGAAAAAAATCTCAATACTAACAAACAAACAAATTAGACTAAACAGCAATGTTTACTTCAGGGTGTCTACTGGAATGCAGAAAAAAAAATTCATGACCACAAGGGAATTTTCATGACATACCGCCATTTTGTTGCTTTTGAAATGTAACTAATTTTAGTCATATTATAATTATATATGTATACAGGGTGTCCCAAAAATAGCGTCTAAAGTCTACACAGCCCGATTCCTTGTTGGAAGCACATAAAAATTGCCCAGAGAGCTGTAACTGTATGACCCATAGTTTTCGAGAAAAATAGGAAAATCAAATTATGACGTCACATTCAGTGCAAGGTAAATCAATTAGAAACATTAAATTGGACACTGGACTGGATAAGTGGGGACTGCTATGCTCATCAGATCTGCCACCTTTGAATTCCTTCCAATGAAAACGTTTGAAAGGATTGATCTACTTAGAGTAAAAAGTGATTCAGTCCCTCCCCTTCATTCTGTGTGCATTTATATGGGCACCAGATTGATGCAGAGTGAGCAGTTAGCCATCACATGCCGCATAGAAACCTTGATAGTCACGGTGGAATTTTTATCATTTTATGAAAGCATATGCAAGAAAACCTATGTTCATGCTTCCAATAAGGCTCTTTCGGTACACTAGATATGACGTTTCTGCTTTTGTCTTGCATTATTCTTGTAAACTATGGATCGTACAGGTACAGTGCTTTGGGAAATTTTTATGTACTTCTAAAGAGGAATCTAGCTATGCAGAATTTGGGAGCTATTTTTGGGTCATTTTGTATATATATATATATACAGTGGAACCTCGATTTTACGTTTTTCACGGGACCAGTGGTAAAAAACGTACGAAACGGGAAAACGTATAATCGGGGTCCAATAGAAAAAAAAATGAAGAAAACAAACACACAAAAAAACTTACCAATGCCATATTATTTAAAAAAATCTGTTATTTTTGACTGCTTTTTCCTTTCAAGTGTAATTTCACATATACTTTTTTCAATACATGCAAGTTTTTGCAAATTTGTTTCTTGATTTTCATGTCTGGTTAAAAATTTCTTTAAGGTATTTAAACTCGCAATGGACTCTGCCGAAGAAGGCATGATTTCTTCTGGATCTTCACTATCTGAGTCTTCATCAATATCGTCCTCACTTTCATACTGCGAAATCAAATCGGAAATACTCTGAATGTCTGTAGTAGCGGTAACATCCTTATCACAATCAATGTACTCGTCAAAATTGATGTCTGCAAGTTTAAATTCATCCTCTTTATTATAGTCTTCCATAGTGGGCTCTTCCGGTGGCACTTCACCGTCGACGTGAGATTTGGAAAATCCTCCCTTCAAAAAAGCATTTGAAATGCATTTTTTATCGACACTATTCCACGCTGATGAGATCAAATGAAGAGCTTCTAGCACGTTTATTTTCGTTTTCCAAGCATCCTGAAACTCACCAGAATGATGTCCAGAAAGGGCTTTTCTTACCAGTTGCTTCCTATAATGCATTTTGAAGGATCGAATTATTCCCAAGTCACAAGGCTGAAGTAAGCTGGTACAGTTGGGTGGGAAAAATTCCATACGCACGTTCTTTAAGTTTAGATTAACATGAGCAGTGCATTGATCCACGAATAAAATTATTTTTCGCTTTTGTAAGCGCATTTTCGTATACAATTTTCTTACGAAATCTTCAAAAAGATTTCGTGTCATCCAAGCTTTTTGGTTGGCATTGTAATCTGTTGGCAAACTTTTAACATTTTTGAAGCATCGGGGCTTCTTGGATTTACCAATCACAAATGGTGTTAGCTTCTCAGTTCCATCCACATTGGTACATAACAAAACACTTAATCGCACTTTTGATAGCTTTCCACCGTGACAGTTTTCTCCTTTCACCGTGTATGTTCTATCAGGGAATAGATTAAAAAACAGTCCAGTTTCATCGGCGTTAAAGATGTCATTTGGTGAATAATTACACAAAATAGAAGGTAATGTTTTTTCCATCCACTCCTCAACGACAGCAGTATTTACTCCATTTGCCTCACCACAAATAAACCTGTACGATAAATTATGCCTCTTTTTGAATCGGTCGATCCAACCATTGGATGCCGTAAAATTCTGTATTTCAAGACGAGAAGAAATTTCAAGCGCCTTTTCTTTCAAAATTGAGCCATTGATTGGAATCTTGGCTGTACAGGCTTGTTTGAACCACTCATACAAAATCTTTTCAAGTTCCTCAAAAGGAGAGGTTTTCAATGTTTTTCTTTTTTTTGAAAAATTTCCCAGTTTTTCAGAGTTTAATTCCACTGAGACCTCTTGTTTTAGGATGCCTTGTAACGTAGAATATGCGATACCGAGTGATTTTGCGAGATCAACTTTACTTCCTTTGAAAACTCTGGATTTTTCAATTATTTCTGCCTTTTTGGCCACGGAGAAACATTTTCTTTTCGACATCCTACTTTTGATTCACGGGAGTAGGAGATAGCTAACGGCAGACGATTTTTCCTCAGTGGTACTGCGCTAATTCTGAGAACAAGAAAGGGGAGCACGTAGCAACTTTACGAGGGGCAGTCCATTCCACTGTGGGTTGAGTTGAACCCAACCCAAGGTATTGTGGGTGGACGGGTCCATTCGTCACGACACACAATAGAAGACACACATTTACTGGCATTCACAGGGAGGGGGTGACTGGAAGAAATGGTTTTGGTAACACACAACTAGTTGAACATATGGAAAGTATTTTTGTTCTTCTGATTTTTTTTTTTTTATGGGTGAAAGAAGACAAAATTTCTGAAGGTAATTCGTCTAGTATGACGTACCAAGCGGGAAACATTAAGAGTAAATGATGTAGAATCGAGGTATTTTCAACATTATCGGAATAGGAATTTCTCGGGACCGACAAAAAATAACGTACGAAGCGGGATAATGTACGAAACGGGTTACGTAAAATCCGGGTTCCACTGTATATACATATACAGGTTGATTCGCTACCAGACTGACAAACTTGCAGGGGGTGTAGGGGGTGCTGAGACAGTTCAGAATCACATAGCAATACGGGGTTGGAAACGTCTTCTTCATGTACCTGTACACTTTAGTAAAAGTATTCAAGTGATAGTAAACTTTCCGGCCATGGTTTTTCAAACACTAATTCCTCTTTCACCGATTGCACTTGATAAAAATAGTTTTTTCAGAATTGCTCCTTTCATCACATTTATGAAATTGTCTGAGGAAAGCCCATTGTTTATGAAACTCGATTAAGAAATTAGATGCACACTTCAACACTTCTTCCAAAATGATTATTAACAGGTACATGAAGACTACATTTTCGACCCCACATTGCCCTGTGCTTCTGAAGCATCTCTGTACACCTACGCCCCATGCAAGTTTGTCAGCCTGCTAGTGAATCACCATGTATATATATACATATAATTATAATATTAATTACTCTTAATAGTCACTAATTAATTAAATGGTCAAAAGTAAATGAAATGTAACTATCCTAATCGGCAAGATAAACTGCCACACGGCAGTGAGATTGCAAGACAGTCCTTCTCCCTTCCCAACAACAGGAGACTGGGTTGTAGGAAAAAAAATTCATGACATCCTATAGAAATTCGGGACATTTTCATGACATTCATGATTTTCATGACCAGTAGACTCACTGTACTTTCACTATTAAACTGCTTACAGTTTTGCAGTTTCAAGCAGGAAATTTATTAACATATTAAAATATTTATAAATATGTTTTTGCAGGAATGTTGAATTTTTGGTTCTTAATTTTATCCAAGTAAAAAATTCTTCTAAACTTTGTGATGTCAAAGTCATGTTTCTGATCAAGTTTCCCCTGTTCTGACCTTCAAAAGTCCCTGTCAAGTGCACAAAACTTTTATGACTGAAACAAGTTCATATACAGTGGTCCACAAAAAATGATTCAAAATGATTAAGTAACATTGAAAATCGACCAATATGAAATTGCATTTGTGCCAACCAGCTTATATGGCGGATAAGCACTGTATGACGGTTTCGGGTTCAACTCCCGGCGGTCGAGGTTCACAGCTGGGCATGAATGTCATTGTGTCTGTCCCTTCATAGGGGGCAACGTTGGTCCACCTACTAGGTGCCCCAAAATAAAGTGGCTAACAGCTCCGGCTTTATAAGTGTCCAATGCCTCCAAATAATTGTTAAGGCCCGCAATTTCAAAAAAAAAAATAATAATTGCATTTGTTTGATTATACTTGGAGGTATGCTGATGTTTATTTATAGTGTTAATCATGAAAAGTGAAACATAGTACAAAAACATTATTAAGTTCCATGAGGTAAAAGATTTTTTTTTAATGTACTAATTTATAAATATAAAAATTATTTTTTAATATTCATTTGTAGACATAAATTAGATATTAAAAGAGTGAAAACACTTAAAAATAATTTTATTTTAAACATAAATTAACGTTTATACTTTAGACATACAATTAGAGAATACAGAATAAAAAAAAAATGGGATTCCTTTGCTCTTGTTGGAATTTATCAATTAGTCTATTCCCAAAAATTCGAAGACCTGAACTCGAATCTTTAGAATGACATTAATTCAAACTAATGTTCAAAATTAATGTCCTGTTATCAGAGAGCGAATTGAACATTTTCTCCAGAGGGGGACATTTGGAAGAAACATTCTCCAGGAGGGGACATTTGAAAAGAAAAAAAAGCAAACAAGAAAAGGAGGGAAGGCGTAAAATGCTCCACTCACATAAGTTAGGTATTACATGACAAATGCAGTTACCAACATGTCTGGGAAGGGACTTAAGTTCAAACAAAAGTCGATCTCCGATTTTCTATGTACATATATTCCTGCCTATGTCGATTCTACGTCTACCCTCAAATTCGGATCGCGGCAGAGTAGTGCTTGTTCGTTCATTTGGCAGTCTTAATTTGAGACCTGACCCCAGTGGCAGAATGATAAGTTGGCATCAGGCATGCATATATCTATTTCCAAGGGATGTTTGTAACTTGCTCCTTTGTCTAGAAAATAAAAGAATTCTATTCTCAATACTTAAAATCGTTAGGTACTGTTGAATTTGTAAGGACAGAGACTCATTTTAACATTTCTCCAGCTGGGGATAAATAGTGTCCCTGGCAGGGATCCATTAATATTTCTCTAGCCAGGGATATTACATTCTTCAGCCGGGGACAATCCCCAGCATCCCCCCCATCAATTCGCACCCTGCCTGTTATTATTAGCAAATAAAGTGACTTTATTACAATAATTTACAAATACTATTTTATTTAGTTAAAATTCAAACACGGAAATACCTGAGTTAAATAATTAAAAACATTAAAAGCCTTAAAATTTCCGTAAAATTCTAAAAACACCATTTGAGCACTTTCGACAGTTCAGTCCACTGTCATCCTCAGAACTGAGCCCGTCTGGCTCGTTCACCGCTTCTTCATCAAGGCTTGCCATGATTGCTCTATTTGCGCATGCGCCATGTTGTTGACAGCTCCCTCTTGTGTCATTATTTCCAACGCTTCCCTTTTTAAGCCATAACTGTGGTTATTGTAATTAGCTATTTTCTTAACATTTATGAAATCTATATCTATATTTTCTTTAAAGGCTAGGCGGAAAAGGGCGGTACTTTGTCTATTGTATTTTATATCGTTTATGTGTTCTTTAATTCTATCTTTAATTTTTCTTTTTGTAACACCAATGTAGTATCCGGGAAGGTTGGAATCTCTATAAGTGAAATTTATTTTGTAAATGCCTGCAGTTTCTAGAGGGTTTATTTTGTCTTTATCTGAATGTATTCTTTTAAATATATTGCTATTGGGTTTAATAGGGAATTCCTGCAGTTTCTAGAGGGTTTATTTTGTCTTTATCTGACCGTATTCTTTTAAATATATTGCTATTGGGTTTAATAGGGAATTCCTGCAGTTTCTAGAGGGTTTATTTTGTCTTTATCTGACCGTATTCTTTTAAATATATTGCTATTGGGTTTAAAAGTGACCCAAGAAGAGCCCTAGAAATATGCTCCAACCAGAAATTACTAAAGGATGAAATACAATTTATACAGCAACTTGCACGCGAAGCTAATTATCGCAGCAATATTATCCCTATATATATATATATATCAGAAATAGAAGAAAGAAACTCAACATCATCAACAACGCACAGAAAGAAAAATCCACCTTTACTCATCCGATTCCCTACTGCTGCGGTCTCGCTGTAAAAATATCCAACCGTGCCCGTAAAATGAACCTTCGTATCCCTATTAAACCCAATAGCAATATATTTAAAAGAATACGGTCAGATAAAGACAAAATAAACCCTCTAGAAACTGCAGGCATTTACAAAATAAATTTCACTTATAGAGATTCCAACCTTCCCGGATACTACATTGGTGTTACAAAAAGAAAAATTAAAGGTAGAATTAAAGGACACATAAATGATATAAAATACAATAGACAAAGTACTGCCCTTTCCCGCCTAGCCTTAAAAGAAAATATAGATATAGATTTCATAAATGTTAAGAAAATAGCTAATTACAATAACCAGAGTTATGGCTTAAAAAGGGAAGCGTTGGAAATAATGATACAAGAGGGAGCTGTCAACGACATGGCACATGCGCAAATAGAGCAATCATGGCAAGCCTTGATGAAGAAGCGGTGAACGAGCCAGACGGGCTCAGTTCTGAGGATGACAGTGGACTGAACTGTCGAAAGCGCTCAAATGGTGTATGCTTTTAGAATTTTACGGAAATTTTAAGGCTTTTAATGTTTTTAATTATTTAACTACTATTTTATTATACATAGACTACTAGATAATTAAAAATACAAATAAATGGTAAATTTAAAATAAAACATTTTTTTCTAACCAAGAAATTCTCAGATAGTTCTAATACATTTACTTCAATTGGAACATTTGCAATATTGTAAATGCATTCACCAGACAGTTGTAATCTAATATTGATTAATCAAAGTGATTAAGTAAACCATTAATTACTGTAAAAAAGGTGTGCATTGAATGCGTAATGTAAAGGAGTGGGGTTAGTGAAAGTTTGTTTTTGTTTTTTGAGGAGTGGTCCTCAAAACTGAGTTGCGCCTCGGACCTCATAAGACCTAAATCCGCCACTGCAATGAAGTATAACTAAGCAATATTATTTATAAATGCATTTAAAAATCCATGTTAAAAAAAAAAATTCCCTTTTCCCCAAATTATTCAGCTGAATATGTAGCAATATTCAGCCACAACTATTCAGCCAAATACTTGTTCAATATTCGGCTAACCAAATATTCAGCCTACTGAATATTTAGCTTATCGAATATTTGGCATAACAGCTGAATGGGCTCAATACCGAATAATGGCCGAATATTTGTTACATCCCTATATAAAACTACAAAAGAAAGCATTATAATTTCATAATAAATATTTAAAAGATATTTACTTTTTATTTATCAATTTCTAAAAGTAATTTAACTTAAAGTAAAACTAAAAATGACTTAATGTAAATTAATATTAAATTATTAAAACAGAAAAAAGGCATTAAACCTATGTTTGGAAAAAATTAACTCATCTAGCATATGAGTTATCTTATAAAAATAGATATCTTATTCTTAAATAAATAAAATGTATGCATTTCTTTGTGAAAATAATCTGCAATTACAGATACATTAATAAGTGTGTCATGGTTAAAATTTATTTGCTTCTGCCAGTAGTGCACACATAAAAAGAATATTTTAACTTTTACTCTTTAAGTAACATTTTTTATGTACATATATGAAAAGATATTTAGTTTTTGTAAATTATAAGTCAATTGTTAAAAAATACTTTAATGATGTGTGAAACATGTTTGCAATTTATTGTTCTGGTGTCATTATATAAAAAAAAAATGAAAAAAATATACTTATAATTATAACTAAATATATGTTTAGTGTCAGATATCCGTATCTGGCAACCAAAGGAGCTTCGAATATCCGATATCCAGTAAAATCACTATCCGTTACATCCTTAGTACAATCACAACCACAGCCCAAAAGCGCCGATTACAAAGCCTTTAAAAAAGCATTCATAGATCATTTCCATAATAAGAATAAGATACAGGACAACTCGCTTTTACATTTCCCTACAGCTACCCAGGGAATTAGCGAGTCAGCTCGAGCATTTGTGGCCCCTCTGAAAGGTTTATCACATAAGTGTTTTTCGGATAATAAAGAAGTGAGGAGAAAGATGTTGACGGTTGAGGTTATACAAAGCCTCATTCCATCAGTTAGACGTTTTGTCATGTCGCAAAAAACATGACACATTTAAAAGAGATTTGGGACTTAGTCCTTCAAGAGGAACAATGTTCCACTTTAGATAGGGCCACTTCTTTGGTCCATTTAGCAGGACTGTGCTGGGTGCCTTTCAAGGCACCCAGCAGGACAAAGGTTGATGAAGGTGCAGTGGACAAAGGATGATGAGGGTGCTATCCATAGGCATCGGTAACACAGAGCAAGGGGGGTACTTACCCCCTCCCCCCATGAATTTTTGCATGTTCTTTCTCCCTGTTTTTTTTGTTGTTGTTCTTTCATGGTAATTATATGAAGTAAATATAGGGTGCATTCGTAAACGTCAAACTCATTGCATGAGTTTTTGTAAGAAAACTGGAATGCGTTTGTTCAGTGCTATCAGTTTTTTCTGCCTTTACGAAAAACTTCAGTTTATTCAGTTTTGTCGCCTAGGAGATGTTATTGTTTACAATTTGAGTATATTGTTAATTTTCTTGAGGAGTTTTTAGTACATACTCACTATAAAATCAACAGGATTTAAAACAAAAGAATGGCCATCATTGAAGTGTACTGATCAAAATTTAGAAATTTCAACTTAAACTTCTTTTTTTCAAAAGTATTTAGCAAGAGACAATCAAATATTACTAATAACGGTTTAAATCAACTTCAATCTCAACCCTAAAATATGCATTAATATACTAAATGAAAATACAAGAAAATGATTTTTGAATATACTAAAATGAAAAATACAAGAAAATGATTACCTTTGAAAAATTATGTACCTTCGTAAAAGGAAAGTATCACATTTGACATTTATGAATGCGGCCATAATTTAAAAAAATTTTACAGTCATAAAATTATTTACTTATACTCACAACAATTAACAACATGTATCATGTATATATATAGTTAAGAAACACAGAAATATATGAAAATACAGGCACAGTAAATTAACAGGTAATAAGGTGATTTACCACAAAATGCCCTAAACAATTTATCTTGATTTAAATGATTTTGAGGTAAACATGGCCTATACAGGATGATTCAAAACTTACGTCAAGAATGAAAAGAATGATTGAGGAGACCAACACTATTGAGAATTACATAGCAATTTGAGGTTGGAAACTTCGTCTTCATTTACCTGTAAATAATCACTTCTCTAATAGCACAACAGTCCCCTGTGACTGAAATGCGACCACACAATACTGTCACAATAGAGTTACAAACAGTCGCCGTAACTCTGCAGCAAAGTCACGCCATAGTCGCTATGTCCTCTCGCTGTGTATTCACATTGCGACTGTTCAGAGAAGTCACTTTGGGATAGTTTTGCGAGAGCGAAAAAATTCGGGGGTAAAGAGTTACCGAGAACATACACTAGATGGCAGCACCAAACTCTCAGGCAAGAAAAAGTTTAGGTTCAGAATCGAACCCTCGAGCCAATGGTTAGTAGGTCAGTATCTTACCTCAAAGCTGTGATTACCTTGCTCGGGATCCTTTAAAAGTAAACTAATTGCTGCAAAAGCTAGTTCTGGCATGGCTTCTTTTGGAAATTTAAAATTTTTCTGTCAGTATTTTATAAATTGGAGGGAAAATACCATAATTAATAAATATAAATTAAAAATCTTGGAAATCTTTCTTTTTCCACATAAATTATTTTCAGAGATAATGTGCTGTTTTATTTAAGTATTCATCCAAAAAAACTAATGATTTATTGAAATTTTTTATTCGGTTATGAAATAAATTTGTAATTTAGTTAAAATCAAACACGGAGAGACCTTAGTTATATAGATAAAATCTTTAAAAGCCAATTAAAATCTCCGTAAAAGTTTAAAACGACGAACCATTTTAGCACTTTCGGCAGCTAAGTCGCTGCCATCTTCGGAACTGAGCTGGTTCAGCTCGCTCCCCGCCTCATCAACTCGAGCCACATCTCTATCTGCAAATGCGTCATGTCGTTGACGGCTCCCTCTTGTGTCATTATTTCCAACGCTTCCCGTTTCAAACTATAACTGTGGTTATTGTGATTAGCTATTTTCTTAACATTTATGAAATCTATATCTATATTTTCTTTTAAGGCTAGGCGGGAGAGGAATGGACTTTTTCTATTATCTCTCTATTCTAAAAAAAAAGTAAAGGCCGCTGGCGCTGTCAAAAGCTTGTTCGCTTATCTTCTCCTAAACCATGGGGATTTGAATTTCGAGAAACATGTCCACGTATTCGGAAAATTCAGAGGAAACTGCTAAGGTAAAATTAAATTTCGAAAATCGAATTATTTTAGAAGATATTAATAAAAAACTGAAAAAATAAACATATGGTTGCCAGATTTGGCATAAAATCATTCATTCCTTTGCAACAAAGCGTTTCCAAGTATCTAGAATCGCGTGAAATTTACAAACATGAGTTAGAATTACGCCCATTTTACAACAAAATAAAAACTATATGAAATAAGTAACTCAAAATTTGTTACACAAAGTTGACAATTTTCAAATAGTAAGTTCGCTTAGACAACAGGAGTTTAGAATTAGCGATTATTTGTTTTTCCAAAACAGAATAACTAATATCTTGAAAATGAAAAATAATTAAAATGCAGATTATTTTAAAGCCGGTTCTCATCCAGCTGAATTATTTGCTAACAGTAGAAATATTTGGCGGCGTTAACTATGCCATTATAGCAGTTATAGTACACTTTGGATATTTGCTAGCACGCCGAGATGGTATAATTCGTGGTGTTAAGTATGCCAATCTGCAAACGAATATGTAAATGAAAATATAGATAACGGTTTTCCGGTAACCTTAAATGAACAGTAAATATAGGTTGTGAGCATGTGTAAATCGCCAAATAATGAAAAGTCGCCATTGGTGGCAGGCTATTCTATCTGTTCCGTAGCTTTTATTAACTTTACATGTACGCAAGTTGCCAAATAATGAAAAATCGCCATGGGTGGCAAATTCGCAAGATGTCCAATAGGTTTTACATTATTAAAAACACAGCTGAAACAGATGTTCTGATTTTATTATGCTTTAGCTCCTAATTAATATAACTTTTGAATGGCAACATTAAATATCATTGTGTTTCTGAGGAGTGCAAATAATTTTTCCAGCGATTATGAGCGGAGTCCGCACTCCAGGTGGAGTATAGCTCAGGACCCGTACATCACGGATTCCCATAACAAAATATCTTCGATGCAAGAACCAAGCAATGTGTAGCTCAGTAACATTCTATCTGATTCAATCTTAGGGTTCTGTCTGTTGAAATTATGTCTTTTTTACGAATAAGCCTGATTAGGGGCCGAACGCCTCATATGAAAAGCGAGTGTAGTGAGTCTGGGGGCCTTGGCCCCTAGTATTTTATAAAATAATAATAGAATAGAAAATATTGTAGTTTCTTCGCACTCGTAATAAGCAAATTAGACTGCAATAATTAACTATTCATAATTTCATTAAAAAAATACAACGCTGCAAACTAATAGAAATGTCAGCTTAGTAATCCAGTTGTATGTGCACATGTGTAATTTTTCCATATAATTAAGCTAAAAATTATTTTTACACATTATTGTGTAGAAAAACATTGATTTTGTCTATAAAAAAATCTTTAACTACATTATACATAAACACTTATATTTTTGCATTATACCTTCAATAGCTATCCAATAGTTGTCCCATTGTTTTGACTTCTTTGAGACTTTTTCCTTTGAATTAACTGTAACAACATCTTGTTGCCAATTAAAGGTCACAGAATAATATCTAAGAAACGACAGCCATAATTCACCAATACTTGATTCATTTGGGAGCAACGTCTGAGGCACCTAAATAAAGACAAATTTTTAGATAAAATAAAATTACATCCTAAATTAATATGGCATGAAATGCATTAGTAATGTGCCTTTAGTTATTAGTAGGTAATGTGGTGTCGTTGGACAGCAAAGGTAAATCCTTTTTTTTATTGAACATGAATGATCGTATTGATAGCATACACTATATTAAGCAAAAACCTAGGAACATAGCGCTTTAAAATGAAAAACGAATCAGTCTAGACTTTGTTTTATTGAATCCAGTTTTATTGAAATTTAAAAAGAATTAATTTAATGGTGGCTGGCAGCATAACAAAAACCTGTGTGAAAAAACCTTTTATTTCGGCTTGTGCCGAAATAAAAGCATTAAGTGACTGAAAAAAGGTATGAGAACACAGAGAGCCAACCTGGAGGTAGATTTGGGTGTTAAAAGGAACAGTCACCAAATAAATTGCCAGATTGAAAAAATGGAAAGGTCTTTAGGCTTCAAAAATAAATGAATTCTCAGGCACACAATGCCTGATAAATATATTGTAGAAGTTGAAACCAAAGTAATTTAAAAACCAGTTAACCCCTTAACCGTCGTATTACTTTCAAGAAAACAGTCATAAAAGTGCTTATTTCTTTTATTCCAGAAAATTGTATAAAACAAGTGCATATTTAGTATATTTATTCATTTTAAGGTTTTGGACATTTTAAGCACTAGAGAAAAAAAATAACTTTTAGGAAAAGCCAACATTCAGGGTCATTGTGACTGAATGTGTGTTTTGTAGTAAGGAGGGAATCATTAAAAATATATGTTTTAAACACTAGAAAATTTTATTAAACTTACTACGTAAAATAAGTAAACATTTCTAAAATTTTCTTTGAACATAAATAAATAAAAAAAAAGTAAGCTAAGATTGCATAATGCATATCACAAATACACGTGTGTTTGAGTACTGCTACCATGTATTTAAAAATAAACTATCTCCGAATTAAGTTAAAAATACTCTGGTATTGTCATCTGTTGTGTAAAATTATATATTACAAAAAAATCCGTGCATCAGAATTGGAACGCTCTTTTCTTTCTGGCGCATTTTTTAAAAAATAGTATTGCCCGGAAATATGACGGGCACGAGAAATAGAGGGAGAAAGCTTAGCCCGTGATTTTGACGGATGCGAAGGTTAAGGGGTTAAATAGTGTTACTGATAGAGATGGGAGTTTAAAAATGCAAGGAGTATTAAATTTAGAATAGGTAAAGGAAAATCAAAAGTATTTATAAGTATGTGATGAACTGTATCACATTCATGTAACATATATTCGGACACTATTTGGTATTTGGTTGAGCAGTTGTGGCCGAATATTGTTATACTAGATGCCTTCGGCGACCAGTTTTGGCCGTGGATGGCCACTTCGTGACTAAAATGTGCAACCTAGAGTACATGGACCACTTCGCAACTGGCTTGTTCAACCTACAGCACCCGGGTATCTTCACGACCAAAATTTCCAACCTGCGGGCCATCCCCCTTCAATAACCAGCTGCTCCGACCACTTCACGTCCAGCCTGTGCAAAGTATGGGCCGCTTTTACATGTTTCAGTGAGCGGCTGCAACCAGTGACCTGCTGGTCTGCCGACGGCCTCTTTGCGACGAAAAAGAGCAATCTACAGGCAACTTTGGCGACTAGCTGGTCCTTCAATGGGCCACTTTGGGGGGGGAGACGTGCAACCTACAGGCCGCTCACCTTCAGCGACCAGTTGAATGAAAGCTCAATAGTATGTCCATAATTGTATATATTTTTTAAATTCAATATGCCCGCTCGTGCGGGCTGCGTACAACAACCGAGTTACACCATTGATAAATTTAATCCGGCTACGAGTTACACCACTGATGAATTTAATCCACGGGCGAGTTGGGGATGGGAGGGGGAAAATCATAAGGGAACTCTGCAGTCTTACAAAGGTCCAGCAGTAGCATATTTTCGAGGGCCCCCACAACAGAGATGGCCGGATCCAGTGGAGTTTTTGGGGCCAGCATTAGCATATTTTGGAGGGGGGGTGTAAGATAAGGATTCCGGTGCAACTTGCCCCTCGATTTGATTGATAGCTGTTGGCAGGGCCTTATTATCGCATGTGCAAATTGGGACTTTGCCCAGGGCCCTCGGCTCGAAGGGGTCCCCAATTTCAAATATTGTTCTGAAATATATTTTTTATATCAAAATTTTGTGAAAAATAAAACAAATTTCATAGATTGGGGGCCTCCAAATTATCAGTGCCCGGGCCCCCGTTAGTCATAATCAGGCTCTGGCTGTTGGTGAGGGTGCAACTGACCTTCGTCCCAGAAAATCAGCGAATATGATAATTTGTATTAAACTTGCACAAAATTACAGATTTTCAAGCTTGGTTTGAAGTCAACTCTTTCATTTGTGAACACACGAAAATTAATGTGATACCTAAATTTAATGCTTATTTATAACACATACACATAATAATTACTACAAATAGTTAATGAATACTGCTAAATTTTTGTGAAATCCACTAGGGAAAACAGTTTTTTCCTAGCGCTGTCATTTAGAAAGCATTTTCACTAGTTAATTTGAGTTTTCCCTAGCGCTCTCAGTTAGAACACGTTTTAACTAGTTAATTCGGGTTTTGACTGATTTCAGGTTTTCACTATAACATATATATATATATATATATACAGAGGCGCCAAGTCTCCGGCTTTTGGCCGGAGTCTCCGGCTTTTTCATCATATTTTCGGCCTCCGAATTTCCTTTACAATTCTCCGGCTTTTTAGCATTCATTCCAAAATCCTCATTTTCAGTTTTCCTTGCTGAACTCACGTGGATGACGTAATAACTCTGTTTGATGCACGAGAGTTTATCTCCTGTTATCGTACGAGAGAGAGATTGTTAATATTCGTCCAATCGACTGTCTGCGCTTCTTTATTGGATATGTATGCTGATGATGTTTCCGTTCGTTACTGCATAGTAAGGCCCGTTTACATGGGAAAATGGAAAATCTGTTGGCCTAGTACTAATCACATATTTTTATTTCCAGTTCATAAAACTGTTTATTTCAGCCAAATACCGGTTTAAGTTCTTCTCACCTTAATTCTATATTTAAAGTTTGAATCTTTTACTTACTACCATCTTAAACTTAAAGTTGTTTTTCCGGCCCAACGCTTCGTGGCAACATCGCCATCTTGTTTGTCTTGACTGACTTGTTGAACTAGCCACGTGTGCTGCCGTCCGTGATGTAATCCGGCAGTGACGTCATTTGACACGTTCTGCGTGAGCGGCGTACGTATTTTTCTGCTCGTCTGATGTGGGCATTACGGCTTCCGTTCCCGGCAGTATTTAAGAAGCAATTGCCGTGGGATCGGCAGTTTCGCTTAGTTTCGTTATGTTTTAGTGATGCATCTCTGCTAATGTAGTTGAGCCTCTTACGTTTTAAGTATGGGAACTACACTATAAAATGACAGGCTGGAAATGTTCATTAGTCTGATGGAACAAGCATATAGTTTTTCATATTGAAGCCTCCGGTCCGGCGTCCTGAAGAAAATGTCAATGTCAAAAGTAAATCCTGTTTATTTTAATTGAGTCATAGAATCGTGATAGCAATGCAATTTATTTGGTTTTTAAACAATTTGTTAAGTTTGAAACTTCAGTGCAATAGATTTTAATACTTTACCTAGTTAATTGTTTTTTCTTTTATGTAACTGTTTTTAATATGATTAACTGCTAATAAAATGAAGTTCGTTGTTTTAAATTAAAAGTCTTGTTACTGAGTCTATACATGCTACATACTATGCTAGTCAATTTTTACACAGGTTTTTAAGGACTTTACAGCTACGCTGAAATTGCATATTACTCTGCTGTTTTTAAAGTTAAAGAGTTAAATCTTAGATTAATGAATAGTTAACCCTTATCGGGTACAACAAAAGGTTATGGGCTTGAAGCCTTGTTGGACTTGTCTTTAACCGAATTCGGTCATGGCTAGCATTAGTGAAAGGTAGCTTTGTTTTCACCCCCTTTTAAAAGTGCATTAGATAATTTCAGTTGGGGGGGGGGGGGCAAGAGCAGCACCGTAGGTAAATTTAAACCTTTTAAAGTGAAACTTTCAAAAATTTGTAAAATATTTAAATTGAAAAAAAAAAGTGGTAAACTGTGAGTTATTAAAGATAGTATAAATTTCAAAAAAAAAAAAAAAAAAAAAAAAAAAAAAAAAGGCTTCTGCATATGCTATCACGAGACTTAACACTCAAAATTATGACACGTGGTCGACCGACATAAAATTTGTGCTAAAGGAACGAAATGTGTGGAGTGTGGTGGACGGAACTGAGAATGCACCTACACCTCCTACCGTCAAGACGGGTGAGGCCTCTGGCAACAACGAGTACCTGAAAAATCTTAAGGAATTCAACAAAAATAAGAACGTCGCCTTGTCTCTTATATACCTCAACATCGATGAGGAGTGTAGAAGGATCCTTGATGGTGTCGACGATCCCGTGACTGCGTGGGAGTTGTTAGCAAAGTATTTCCGCCCAGATACGAGGGCAAATCACATGACAAATTTTTCTGAGCTGTGCGAAGCAAGAATGGCATTAGATGAAAATGTTCTCATGTTTTCTACGAGATTAATGAAGATCTTCAACAAATTAAAGGCCATCGATCCAGATCTTAGTGAGAAATACGTAAGTTTCCAATTATTACGCTATCTCCCAAGTCATTTCGATCGCATTGTACAAACGATTTTGAGTTGGACTGAGGAACAGTTCCAGTATAAGAAAATCACAGAGGCGTTAAATGCAGAGGAGGTTCGTCTCCTGTTACGCGAGAAAGACTCTCTTGTACATACAAGTGCTACGTCTGTTTCACCTAGAGTTAAGTCGGTGGTGTGCTTCAGATGCCATCAGCCGGGTCACCTTCGTAGTTCCTGTCCTGCAAGACCCCAGGTTGGTAAGGATCTTGGACCAAGTGCACACCTAGATCGTGAAAGACCCCGGAGGAAGTCTAGCCAATCCAGGAGGTATGAACAGCACAGATCCCCTAGTCATGATCCTGCTTTCAACAGAAACCCACAACGTAGCTTGCGTTTCCCGAGTAGGAGTAACAGAGGTTACGACCGAAAGAAGTCGTCTAATCCTCGGAATAATGGACCGTCATTTTGTAAGTCAAGTTTTCTTATTTCTACTAGCTACTTAGGTCAATCCAAGGTTGGGACCGAATGGGTGTTTGACTCAGCTGCGTCTCATCATTTTTGTCATGTAAAGGACTGGTTTATAAATTTTGTGCCCTTGAAGGATGAGAAATTATCTGTAGCTATTGACGGTGTTGAATTTCCTATTGAAGGGAAGGGATCTGTGAAATTGTGGTTTGGTCCACGTAAATATACATTGAACAACGTCATGTATTCTCCTAATCTACGTAGGAACTTAATCTCAGGTCCACGTTTAGATATGCATGGTTTTGAATTCCACGGGGGTGACGGGGGCGGTAAGAGTGTCGGCTAAAGGTGAAAGTAAACTAGTTTTTAAGGTCATTTTAAGAGATGGCGTATATGAAGTTTTTCCTAGAGTCGTTAAAAATGACAAGAAAGTTCTTTTTTCCACTAACGTAAAAGACGATAAAGCCCTTGAGCTCTGGCATAGGCGTTTTGGACATATAAGTACCACTACCTTAGCACACACTAGTAAAAAGGAGGGTATAAAAGGGTTACCCATTTTAAGTGACAAAACAGTTTTTTGTGACCCCTGTAAATTAAGTAAATATAGAAGAGTCTCTTTTAAATCTTTAGAAGAAGTAAGGTCCAAGGCACCATTAAACCTCTTGTATGCAGACGTTTGGGGTCCCATCTCTATTCAGGGACGCATGGGGGAAAGGTATTTCTTAACAATCATAGATGACTACTCGCGTAAAGTGTCCTTATACCCTATAACCGAAAAGTCTGAGGTTACTGGGATCGTGAAGTCACACATTACTAGAGTCGAGAACTTCCTGGGCCGTCAAGTTAAGTCGTTTCGTACGGATAACGTTTCAGAACTTGTAAGCAGACAACTACAGAGCTATTCTGACTCGAAGGGCATAGTGCACGAACTCACTAATACATTTACTCCTGAACAAAATGGTAGCTGTGAACGGTACAATCAGACGGTGGCTTGTGGTGCGAGGACGGTTCTCCAGGAGTCTGGTTTGCCACAGTGTTTTTGGCCCGAGGCCATGTTGTACTTTACATACACGTGGAATCGGGTCTGTCACACAAAATTAGAAAAGACACCCTTTGAGTTATTTGGAGGACACAAACCTTCCGTTAAGCACCTAAAACCGTTTGGCATTTTAGCCTACGTGGGAGTACCCCGACAGCATCGCGGCAAGCTCGATGCTAGAGCCCAGAAGGGCTTCCTTGTGGGCTACGCCTTCCGTACGAAAAGATACCGAATCTGGATCCCCGATTTAAACAAGATTATACAGACCATCAATGTCTCCTTTAAAGAGGATTGTGTGTATAGAGACACATTGAGTGGAGCTGTGCTGAGCCCTACAGATACTTCAGTCGTCGCTAGTGAAGAAGGCACTAATAGTGAAAGTGGTGATAGCAATCTGGGATATCCCATTGCCCCACGAGATTCTGACAGCGACGATAGTGAAACTGTCGCTTCTGGTGTTGATGAGGTTCCTAACCTTGTTCCAGGTCTAAAAGTTGTTAACTGGGAGAGGAAACCGATACTAAGAAGTGACAAGTCACGTACTGACGTTTATTACTACGAGGAAGGGAAAAAGGAAAGGTTAAGATCCCTTAACGATGTTTCCAAGTATTGTAGTAAAAATAATCTTGTTTTTAATCCCACACTTTTTGACTTTAGGGGGTCTAATCAAACGGAAGGTCTTGTTCTAGGGAATCAAGTCAGTGATAGTGCCGATTTAGAGTTACCCGATAGCAGTGACAGTGAACCATTTACCAGCCTTACTGAGTCTAGCTGACTAGATCGTGTCCCAATTCCTAACACGTATAAGCAAGCGGTCGAGTCCGCGTATAAAGACTGGCTAAAGGCTATGAAAGAGGAACTGGATGTTATGAAAGATTGGGGAGTCTGGCACTTGGAGGATTTGCCAGAAAAGATTACGCCTATCGGCTGTAGATGGGTTTTCACCTTGAAGAGGGACGAAATGGGAAAGATCGTTAGATTTAAAGCAAGGTTGGTGGTGCAGGGCTACAAACAGGTTAAAGGCGTCTCTTATGACGAAACTTTTAGTCCAGTCGTAAACTTTAGCTTAATCCGATTCTTTTTCACCCTTTTAGTATCTTTTAGAGGATGGAGCCATCTACAGTGTGATGTAAAGGGCGCGTATCTTTATGCTCCTTTAGAAGAACAAATTTTCATGTCCCAACCTCCAGGCTTTGAGGTCCCTGGCCATGAAAGTAAATTTTGCCATTTGGACCGTGCAATCTATGGATTGCGACAAAGCGGTCGGCAATGGTTCTATGAAATTCATTCTGTCCTGCTAGAATTGGGGTTTCATAAATTTGAGTGGGGTAACTGTGCGTATGTGCTGGAAAATTATTTGATTTTAATCTTATATGTTGACGACTTTGTGGTGTTCGGCAGAGATCAAAAGATTATTGACAATGTTTTAAAAGATCTTATGAAGCACTTCGACATTAAAGTATTGGGCAGGACCCGTACTCTTTTGGGAGTAGAGTTCAGAGAGGACAGCGGTAAGGTTTGGATTAACCAGCGCTCCTACATAGAAGAGGTCGGCGAACGCTTTAAAAAGTTAAAGATCCCTATAACTTCTCTCCCAATTACGAAAGGTTACATGTTCTCAAAAGCATCTTGCCCTTCTACAGCAGATGAAGTAGCAGAAATGTCTAAACTGCCATATAGAAGTGTACTAGGCTGTTTGTCTTTCATTTCTAATAGAACCCGTCCGGACATCTCCTATGCTGTCAACATTTTCAGCCAATTTCAGTCAAACCCCGGTATGCCCCATTGGGATGGCTTACTGAGACTTTTAGGCTATGTTATAAACACTGCAGACTTTTCCCTAGATTTAACCTGTAAACAACCCCAGATAACAGTATACTCGGATACTGACTTTGCCGTAAATCGAGATGACAGGACGTCTCTCGGGGGCCAGCTTGTGCTATTAGGTAACTCCCCAATAGGCTGGCGTACCTTCAAAGAAAAAAGCGTTAGTCTCTCAACAATGGAGGCCGAGTTTGTGGCCATGACAGAGGCAGCAAAAGAGATTATATGGTTCAGTGGTATTCTCGATGAGTGCTACGAGAAACGGGTCTTGACAGGTGAACACATAATACCCATTCTGTATGCCGATAATCAGGCCGCAATTGACTTTGTAAAATCACCGATAGAGAACTACAGGTCAAAGCATATTGACGTTAAGCTATTTTTTATACGTGATTTGTATAATTCAAATAAGTTTTCTCTGCGTTTTGTTCGCAGTAAGTCTAACCTTGCCGATACTTTTACCAAACCGCTCACAAAAGCACAAATGCAAAAATTCATTACGAGTATCTTTAAAATGTGATTTAGTGCCTGGCATATGTAATTTTCTGAAACCTTATGTCAACCATATCCTTTGGTGAAATGCAGTAGAACTTTGAGAGCTCAACATTTATATATGTGTATATATATTTTCCAGGGATGTTAACTCCCAACACTCGATTTGGGAGCACACCGGGAGCAGAAAAAATTTCATTTGGGAGCACCTCGGGAGCAGAAAAATTCCATTTGGGAGCAGAAAAATTCTATTTGGGAGCAGAAAAATTCCATTTGGGAGCACCTCGGGAGCACAAAAAAATAGTTTCCGAGAGGAAAACTAAGATTCGAGATCAGAATTAACATGATTTTGGAGCATAAAATTGAAGATTAAGGAACACAATAAATGTATACAAGAAAAGCAAAGTTTGCGAGCAAACACCATTTGCTAAAAGCAAAACACTATTTGAAAGCACTTTAGGAAAGCTCTGGAAAAAAAAAGGGTGTATACAGGCTATGCTATCAGCAACTTGGTAAAAACAATACATATCAGGAGTCAGCAACCTTTCTGTGGTTAAGTCATTTTTTTCCTACTCAAGAACCATGAGTATGATTTGTATACGGCTTGCGAGCCACAGGTTGCCAATCCCTGTCCCTTTTTTAATACATATACATAGATCTGTGGCGGATCGTTACCCATTTCAAAGGAGGGGGCTTTTTTTTTTTTTAGCTCAAAAAGGTAAAACATATGAATCGCTTTTGTAAACAGTGTGAATACATAAAAACTTTTCGAATAACAAGTTATGAAAGGCATATTGATTTCTCCTTTAAGTTTTCATTTAAAGACAGGAGATTTATTTTGCACCAAAAAAACATTTTCCTCCATTTTTCTTTCTCAAAAAGGTACAATATCAATTTAAAAAAAAAAAAAAAAAAAAAAAAAAAAATGCATGTGTACATGTTGAAAAACGAATTGGTCCATAATGTTTCATCTCCAAATAGCAAATCGTGCCCCTTCATAAACAAAAAACGGTGCCCGTTGCGATGATTACCGTAATTTATGGAAGAAACGCTGCACCCACAAATATGAGCTTAGTTAGCTAGAAAATCGTCAAAAATGCCGCAGCCGCGATCGTTGGTGTGTGTGTGTATGTGTGTGTGCGGGGGGTGATCGTGGTCAGAAGTCAATGCCACATAAAATTCAATGTTTTCTAAAATAATTTCTTAATTAACAAAAAATAAATAAATAAAAAATATGTTGCATTACTTATTAGACCTAATTTATTAAAAAAGCTATTAAGTTGATCGGATATATTTCGGGAGAAATTGGATAAACGGTAAAAAAATCTCCTTTTTTCTCCCCCTTCCCATAGAATGTTTTAAAGTATTTGCCACTATTTTACGAAGCTTACGATTTCTATTTTCAAATAATCAGATATCAATGTTTATATTCACAAAGGCGAATTTATAGAAATAAAAAAATAACTTCTAAAAGCCTTCTTGCATCCGCACAAAGTTCGGACAGACTACCAGGCGCCATTAAAATGAAAACAGCAATCGATGTGTGAGAAAAGTCTCCAGTTAAAAGTAAACATTTCCCCCCCTCCGCGAATGGCCAGCTGTTGATTACGTAATGAGCTTGCTTCAGCAAATTGTTGTTTTAAACTAAATGTTGTGTAACAACTCTTGATGGTATTTATTTATTTTTTTTTATATTTATAACATTGGGATTTATTTTAAAAGCACTCAGCATTTCTTGAGCATACCAATTAGTTGGCAGTGTTCATTCCATAGAGTGCACAGGGCGCAAAGCCGCACGGCGAAAAAAAAAAAATCTTTCAGATTAACTTTATTTTTATTTTTTTTTTTTGGGGGGGGGGAGGGGGGAAGGGTTAAACTCGCACAGTGCGCAACATTGACTAATTTTGGCTGAAATTCAGTATTTTAAGAACAATAGAGGTTCATGTGAAAAACGGGTGCATTTAATAGAGGGTAGTGCACTTTTGCGGTATTTTACAGAACTTTAACCCTTCAAAATATATATTCAAAACTTCATTAAAATTTAATTATAGTTCTAAAATGTAGATGTAAAAGATTTACTTCTATTTTTTTTTTCCTTTTTACTTAATTGAGGAGACACCGGTTGGATGTATGAAGCCATCCACTTCAGAGCACGGGACATGGACCCATCTTAGGATGCTCTGACTTTCTCCAAAACTGGATCAAAGATCAAACCTCTTTTCTATGGGGGTAGGTTCGCAACGCTGTGATCTGTGCATGCTAAAGAGTATGTGTCGGTGGTGGCGCCATCTTTTGAGAAAATTATCACGAAACGAATTTTTCGATTTTTCGTTGAAGATCGGCTAAAAAAAATTAAAAATATTGTAAACGCCGCACTTACTATTTTTTTAACTTTTAAACTCATAAACGCCGCGGCGTTTCTTCCATAAATTACGGTACTTGTTTGCCTATCTGGCCGGCCCTGATTGAGGTGACTAACAAAGTCCGACTGGTCCGATCCGGGGCAGGTAGAATGGCTTCGGAATGCAGCTTTCGTACGCAGTTTGAATCTTGCTTTACTGCTAACTAGCTTTCCATACACGCTTTAAAAGATAAATGAGAGTGGCAGAAATTTAACAAAGAGTCAAAATGACGTATTTGGCACAGACCGGCGCAAAAATCGGCTAAAAGCGCAGTTCGGCGCAATATTTGTGTTTCGGCGCACCCTGAAAGAGTCAAAATGACGTATTCGGCGCAGCTCGGCACAAAAATCGGCTAAAAGCGCAGTTCGGTGCAAGAATTTGTGTTTCGGCGCAGCTCGGCACAGAATTAACATCCCTGTATTTCACTGTGGATGCATCCAAATTTTTCTTACTAACCTCATGTTTTTCAAAGTGTTTTACATGTGTCTAAAGTAATGTATTTATTCACCTTTTTATAAATGCATAGTATAACGTAAATAAAAAACTTTGTAAAAAACACACATAAGATGTTAAAGGTAAGAGGATACGCACGTTTCAACCAAAAATTGTTTTGGCCTTCGTCAGTCCAAGCCCTTCGTTGCAAGCAACACAGGGAACTGAAAAGAGAAAAAAAAGCAAGATGTTGCCACAAGGGGCAAAGAAAAATCGAACAAAACCACGGAGAGGGGAGAAAAAAATATAAAAAAAGGGAAAGGAAAGAAGTACAAAAATACAGAAATAAGAAAGGAATAAATAAATAATAAATAATAAAAAGGAACACACGAATACAAACACACACACACAAAAAGAGAAAACAGAACAAAACAAAACAAAACAAACAGAACACAATTTATTATTATTTTTTTTTATAATTAAAAACCATGAATAGGACAGCACAAAATATATATAAATCTTTTTTTTTTTTTTTTTTTAAACATACACATATACATATATAAAAAAAAAACGTAAAGGAAGACAGTAACACACGTACACACACAATAAATAAATAAATAAATAAAAAAGGGGGGAGTAGACGAAGAAAGTGAAAAGAAACTTACAACAGCAGCTTCCAAGCAGAATGAACGAAAGGAACGGAAGAACCATCGTTCACAAGACGTTCTAAGTGCTGGGTAATGGAAAAACCTTCCAAAAAATCCAGATGGGACAAAGACTGAGGAGTGCACAAAATCTTAGCCTTAGAAAACTGAAAACGATGATTGGAATTCCAACAATGCGAGGCAATAGAAGATTTGGAAAGTTCGTGCTTAGAAACATATCTCTCATGCTCTTTGAGCCTAAATTTGAGAGCTCTTCTGGTCTGACCAATATAGCCCAAATCACAAGATCCACAAGGAATATAATAAACACCCCAACGGTTCTCAGTAGGAATAGGATCTTTAAGGGAAGAAAATTTAAGTTTATTAACAGGTTTGAAAATGACTTTGAAACCGAAATTTTTGAGAAGTTTAGAAATTTTGTAGCATAAAGGTGAAAAGAAAGGTAGTACAATTAAATCGTTGTGAAAATTAATAGTATTAGTAGAAGTATTAGTCTTATTAAATTTAGAAACAGCTTTATCAATAATAGAGGGGCTAAAACCACGAGAAACAGCTAAGGATTTTAAGTAACTAATTTCATTATTAAGAGATGAAGAATCAGAGCAAATTTTGATAGCACGAAACACGTAAGTGTAAAAAGCAGAAAGTTTTTGCTGGTAAGGATGATTAGATAGGGCATGAGGAGGTAAAGATATAGAAAAGGGTTTGCGGAAAACAGAAGTAGAGAAACCGTCAGGATTCCTAGAAACAAGAACATCCAAAAAAGGTAAAGAATTGTTGCACTCCTCTTCTAGAGTAAATTGGATACACGGATCAACAGAATTAACAATCAAAAGTAAATTAGAAATATCACAATTGGAATCCACTAGAACGAAAGTATCGTCAACATATCTGACCCAGCACGGAAAATTAAAGACCTTGAAGAGCTTCTCTTCAAAATAATGCATATAAATATCACATAAGAGAGGAGAGAGAGAATTACCCATAGCAAGACCCTCGGTTTGTTTATAGAAAGAGCCATTAAAAATGAAAGCAGTTTGTTTAATACAAACGCTTACTAAAGCTATAAACTCCTTAATCTCAATAGAAGAATAATGAAACTCGCGTAAACGCTTTTCCAAACAGTCAATCGCACCTTGGATAGGAACATTAGTAAATAAAGATTTAACATCAAGAGAAAGCATTTTACAATTAGTAGGAGAAAGAAGTTTAACTTTGTTAACGAAATCATAAGAGTTTTTAACAGTGTGGGTATTACTAGCAGTCAAAGGAGAGAGAGTATGCGAGAGGAAACGTGCAAGGTTATAAGAAGCAGTACCAATGTTAGAAACAATCGGGCGAAAGGCAAGAGAAGGTTTGTGAATTTTAGGAAGGGCATAGAAACGAGCACAGTTAGCAATAGAAGGAATAACAAAACGTTTAGTTTGAGCATTTAAGATTACAGAGGACTTCACAGTGTGTTTAATTTCAGAAAGGTGACTGTTAGTAGGATCAGAATTTAATTTAGTGTATGGACCAGTGGTTAGCATGTTATTAATACTATCAACATAAAAAGATTTATCAAGTAAAACAGTCTGGCCGCCTTTATCAGCTTTAGTAATGAGTAAATTAGGGTTAGAGTTGAGTTCTTTGAGAGCAGTTTTTTGAGAACGAGAAAGGTTAGATTTGGCATGCATATTATTTGAAGAGATAGTATTAGCAATAAGATGTCGCAAAGTATCAAGTTGGTTAGAAGAGAGTTTACTATTTTTAAAGGAGTTTTCCATAGGAGCAATAAGTTTGGAAACCGAAACGTTGCTAACACGAGAAAAATTCAAACCTAAACTAAGAGCATCTCGCTGAGAATCAGTTAAAACATGCGAAGACAAATTAACAACAGTGTCCTGAACAAGAGGACTGACAGAACCGAGGGAAGACCTAACCGGAAGAAGAGCTTGGAATTTCTTATCCAAAGTAGCTCTGTGAGAAATAGAACGTTGTTCAACATAAGCGAAATTCCGTTTTTCCCAGTTAGCAAAAGCAGGGTAAGACTTACCCAAAAGCAAATGGAGATCATAAAGATCAGATTCAAGAATCGAAACTTTATAACGAACATCCTGAATAAAAGCACGTAAAACCGCCCGCTTAGACCTATTCAGAGCCTTATCAACACGAGAAGAACCGTGAATATTGCACTTAATGTCAATGAACTTAGGAATGACATTACTGCGTTTGCATCGAACAAGAAAACCTAAATGATTCAAGAAACGAGAACGTTTCAATCGTAAACGGGAAAAACGGTTAAACAAAGATGAATCCATACAGAAAAAACAAAAACAGAAAAGAAATAAGCAATAAAAAGCACACGAAGAAGGAAGGAAGAAAAGTGAGAACAAAAGAGAGTGTTAATAGTCCAAATAAACAAAACAACGGAAAAAACACTCAAAATACTGGTGTTAAACAATAACGTAAATAAAAAACTTTGTAAAAAACACACATAAGATGTTATAGGTAAGAGGATACGCACGTTTCAACCAAAAATTGTTTTGGCCTTCGTCAGTCCAAGCCCTTCGTTGCAAGCAACACAGGGAACTGAAAAGAGAAAAACAAGCAAGATGTTGCCACAAGGGGCAAAGAAAAGTCGAACAAAACCACGGAGAGGGGAGAAAAAAATATAAATAAAAAAAGGGAAAGGAAAGAAGCACAAAAATACAGAAATAAGAAAGGAATAAATAAATAAATAATAAAAAAGGAACACACGAATACAAACACACACACACAAAAAGAGAAAACAGAACAAAACAAAACAAAACAAACAGAACACAATTTTTTTTTTTAAATTAAAAACCACGAATAGGACAGCACAAAATATATATAAATCTTTTTTTTTTTTTTTTTTTTTAAACATATATATATATATATATATATATATAAAAACATAAAGGAAGACAATAACATCTTATGTGTGTTTTTTACAAAGTTTTTTATTTACGTTATTGTTTAACACCAGTATTTTGAGTGTTTTTTCCAAATGCATAGTATGTATGTTGCGTGAATCGGGGTCCCGTATGAGAGTATGAATGTATTTGCATGAATTTTTCAATTTTGTGGTGTAGAGATATTGCAACTTGTATTAAGGATGTATCTTTTTTTAGTACGACTTGAACGTGAGTGGTTTAAAGCGAGTCGTGATATTCGCATTACTTAGATGCAATGTACCTGAAATGTAGTGATAATTTTTGAATATGTTTAATTGCATATGGACTTCCTATGTTGGTGTTGTATTGAACTAATGTACTAATTAGTGTTTATATAGTTACGACAGTAATGAATGATAGCATTGAAACGAATGTATATTTTTTGTAACAGGATGCTGGAAATCTTGTGTTTTTAAGCTTAAATTTACTTTTCTACAGGTGAGAAGAGGGGGGGGGCTTTGTTGGCCCAGTACTAATCACATATTTTATTTCCAGTTCATAAAACTGTTAATTTCAGCCAAATACCGGTTTAAGTTCTTCTCACCTTAATTCTATATTTAAAGTTTGAATCTTTTACTTACTACCATCTTTAACTTAAAGTTGTTTTTCCGGCCCAACGCTTCGCGGCAACATCGCCATCTTGTTTGTCTTGACTGACTTGTTGAACTAGCCGCATGTGCTGCTGTCCGTGACATAATCCGGCAGTGACGTCATTTGACGCGTTCTGCGTGAGCGGCGTACGTATTTTTCTGCTCGCCTGATGTGGGCGTTACGGCTTCCGTTCCCGGCAGTATTTAAGAAGCAATTGCCGCGGGATCGGCAGTTTCGCTTAGTTTCGTTATGTTTTAGTGATGCATCTCTGCTAATGTAGTTGAGCCTCTTGCGTTTTAAGTATGGGAACTACACTATAAAGTGACAGGCTGGAAATGTTTATTAGTCTGATGGAACAAGCATATAGTTTTTCATATTGAAGCCTCCGGTCCGGCGTCCTGAAGAAAATGTCAATGTCAAAAGTAAATCCTGTTTATTTTAATTGAGTCATAGAATCGTGATAGCAATGCATTTATTTGGTTTTTAAACAATTTGTTAAGTTTGAAACTTCAGTGCAATAGATTTTAATACTTTACCTAGTTAATTGTTTTTCCTTTTATGTAACTGTTTTTAATATGATTAACTGCTAATAAAATGAAGTTCGTTGTTTTAAATTAAAAGTCTTGTTACTGAGTCTATACATGCTACATACTATGCTAGTCAATTTTTACACAGGTTTTTAAGGACTTTACAGCTACGCTGAAATTGCGTATTACTCTGCTGTTTTTAAAGTTAAACAGTTAAATCTTAGATTAATGAATGGGCCAATGAATAGTTAACCCTTATCGGGTACAACAAAATCCCGGGTGAAAGCAGAGTGTAGGGAAAAACACGCAATGCATCACGGGAAAGCGAGGTCATCCTTGCATTCATCCTACTGGACTAGGAATCTTTCTACCCTGCATTTTTTCCCTACGTAGAGGAAGCGGGGAAGAATGTGTCGTGCTTCATGGTGCTGGCTGTGTTTGTGTATCGTGCGTGCGAGTGTGTATTTTTCACATGTGACGAAGCGTATTGCAGTTGCAAGTTGTTTAAGTATTTAGCATTGTGCATATCGTTTTACGACCATGGCTTCTACATCTAAAAAAAATATGCTAGTAATTTTAATCAGTCATATACCGCAGAGTTCGACTTTATTGTCGAATCGAGAAGAGGCAGTACGTTTGCATACTGCACAGTATGCAATTGTGATTTTTCTATTGCCCATAAAGGCAAAGGTGATGTCGTTAAACATGCAAAGACTAAGAAACACATGGATATTGTGCAAATCGTGAACTCTAATAAGAAGATTAGTTTTAGCACGGAAACAAAAGATTCTTCTGTCATCCGTGCAGAAAAGATGTTCACCTCGTTCATCGTTGAACATAGCTTGCCGGTAAATGTTGCAGACCACGCCGGCCCATTGTTCAAAAAGATGTTCCCAGACAGTAACATCGCAAAAAAAAATATGGATGTGCTCGCAAAAAAATGAATGCAGTTATTGGCAAAATTGCCAATAATGAAATAAAAAATATACTATCTGCACTGGAAGAAACGCCATTTGCTGTGTCAACAGATGGCAGTAACAAAGGCGATTTGAAGCTTTATCCCATTGTGATTACGACCCATAATGATTTACAAAGTTTTAATAAAAAACATAATAATTTACACATTTTTAAGAAAATACATAATTCAGAGATTTTGCATATTAGAATTGTTTGTGGCCGATTTTGCTTTCTTCAAAAAATCATCACTGAAAGTTTGTTTAAAACATGGTTCATCAGTGTTTGTTTTAACAATTAATAGTTTTTCTAAAGTTTGACTACTCATTGTTGGCCTGAATTTCGTTTGAGTTTTTGTGCACAAACTAAATATTCTCTCACAGTGTGCATTACTGTGTGGTATTACTAAAATGGACAACATAAATTTTGAGAGCAAATTGTATTTGTCTTTTTCTATAAATCCAAATTTGGACCATTTGACGTCCATTCTGTCTTCTAATTTGACAAATTCAGGAATAGTGTCAATTTGTAATGAGCAAAACTGAGATTGAAGGGTATTCAGCAGAGTACATTTGTATGATATTCCTAAAGTGTGAGAAAGACCAGGAAATCTATCAACAAAAAGCTTAATACTATCAAAAGATGATGTTGCAATTGAGTCCATGTCTGCCACAAAAATGGATAACATCATCAAAAGAGAATTTCTGCTTCATGTAATAACAAATTGCACTGTAGTACTTTCTCACAGTTGTGTAGAACACAGAACAGTCATTTGAATTTAACCCAATAACTACCTGTGATGCAGCTTGACGAATTAGCAGGTAACTATCACTTTTCTGGTTACTTGCTTCAGAAAATTTCACATCCAGTAATATAGGAGCTGATATCGCAGCATTTGGTAAAACAAATCGTGAAAGGACACTGTTGTATACATCCAAAAGAGATGACCGTAAAATATGGATTTTTGGGGCATCTAATTGAAGATATTTGTTGGATTCCTTGAATATAGGAAGTGTATTTAACAAAAATACACAAAAGCTTTGTTCAAATCTGATGTGAAAAACATAAACAATCTTTCCTAACGAGAAAGAATATTTTTTTAAATCAGTAGGTTTCACTGGTACTGAAAGCTTTTGTTTCTTTTCTGGAACTGAAGATGTGCTGGAGGGCCTTTTCCTGGAAGCTTCAGCTGTTTTTGAGACAGTTGACAACATTTCTGTATCTTTCTTTTCTGGAGCTGAAGGTGTGGTGGAGGAACATTTTTAAAAATGTTTGGCTTTTTTTTTAACAGTTGCTGATTTGCTGGAATCTGAAGGTGTGATGGAGGAATATTTTTTTAACAGTTGCTGATTTGCTAGAATTCTGAAGCTTTCCACACTGGACCTCCTCTTTAAAAAAAGAAGTTGGATTCCATTGCTCAGCCAGTGTTTGTAGACAACACCTAGATATTAATGTTTAAGGTGAAACATTAAACACTATTATATGGTTATCCAAGTGTAGCTATGCCAGTTTATTTTTTCAACTCAAAATCAAAAATTAATAAGCCTTAAAATTACAAAACACTTTAAAGCAAACCTTAAATTTACTTTAAAAATTAGATTGGAAATGTGTGTATATGAATAAACACGTTGCGTCGTAAAAATACATGCCTAAGAAAATCTCAGGCTTTTTTACCATGAAAATTAAGAAATCTCAGGCCTTTTGGTTTTGGAAACTTGACACCTCTGTGTATATATATATATATATATATATATACAGAGAGAGAGCGAGAGAAATAAGAAATACATATTCACAAAGCACTCAGAAGATTTTATAAAGAGCTTATAAAAAATGTCTTCCTTGAACTTTTACCCATATATATTAAACAAATAAAACAATATATTTGCAAATTTGTGATGTATAGACGCTTTATCCAGATTATAACCATCATATCAGTCTATGTATCTTAAAAAAAAAAAAAAAAAAAAAAAAAAAAAAATTTTGTCTTTTATTTGTAAATATGCAATTTAAGATAAAAGTAAAATAAACCATTGAATTTGAAACTAATGATATAATCGAGTTAAACATTGAAAATCATAATATACATCGAACTGGAAGCCATTTTCAGAGGGTATAAAGATAAGAGTCATAATGCTTATAAAAAGGTCTTTCCTTACCATCAATTTACTTATTTATATATTTTGAATGAAACTTTGAAAATATTACATTAAAACTAAACATTATTCAAGTTGTTCTCTCCTTTCTAACTTTTTTATGATGTAACCAAATCAAAGCAAGGAATAAAGCGAGTGCCAGTAAGTACTAAAGCACCATGCTTAACCTTCAACTGTTCTTTTCTTTTAGTAGGGAAAAAAAAGGTGTACCAAAATTGTAATTCTACATATAATTACCAAAAAATTAAAGCTAAGACCAAGTAAATTAATTGCTCCCAGTGGCCTCTGATAGTGAGTGAATCACTTACGTAGTATTTCTCCTGAGATGCATTTACTCCTTTTCATACTGAAAAAATAACAATTATACACATCAAGTTATTAGGCAAGTTGGAGTGTATAGGCTGATTAATTTTTACCAACTATGCGAAAAATTCCAGAGATAAAAATTAATCAGCCTATACACTCCAACTTGCCTAATAACTTGAAAGGTTGATGGAATCACTTTCTAAAAATGTATGCACATCAAATTATACATGAAATATTAACAAAATCTTACTTGGTCACTAAAATTGTAAACTGGTAGTATTGGATTTTCACAATGCTGCAGGAAGTGTATTACTAATAGAACAAAGCCAATTGGATGGAGTTTTCCTTCTTCCACTTCATTTATCCTTAAATGCTATTTAAAAAAATATTTTTTTAATCTAATTAGCAAATCAACAATTAACAAACAACAATCAACAATTAATCTAATTAACAAACAAAAAAAAGAAAATCAGCCTATACACTCCAACTTGCCTAATAAGAAAATATGTTTTCTACCAGTTCCTTCTACACCAATGTTCTTTATTAATAAATGTGAACATTTGCATATTCTAACTGCAGTGGCAGAGTAAGACAAAACTTAGCAGTGGGCAAGGCGAGTTTTGCGAGCCACCCCCCCCCCCACCCCAGTCTACTATTTTAAGTAGCAATTTTAGCGGTGTTCATCCTAGGTATTTTTCGAAGGGCGCTGCACCCTGCCCGCCCTTTAAAGCAAAAATCCCGCCCTACTTGCCCTTTCAGCAAAAAATTACCACCCTTTTGCCCCCCCAAAACAGTGCCCTGCCTGCCCTCTTCTTGCCCCCGATTTCATTCATAGTGCCATCCTGAAAGATTAATAGAATCTCTTTCTAAAATAGGAGAAATTTATTTTGAAAACCATTCATTCAAAATGTTCTTTTGAACCTTGAAAAAAAACTGCTAATTTAACTGTTACATATATTATCTAACCTCCCCCCCCCACACACACACACCAATTTCTTTTTCGCACTATGCTTATTGTCCCACAAAAAATGCTTAATAAGACAAAAAATCATGTTTTAAAAGCATATATAGCCTTTAGAGCTATTCAGAAACATAGGAGTGTTTAGGTACATTAGTGATTTTATTTTTGTTGTTTGATTTATATCAGCTCTAAACTATGTTTACTTTAACCAATGGGATAAGTTTTCTCTGTTTATTCTTTTGATGGAACATCTGCCTCATTCTGAATGCATATCATTTACCAAACAGGGTAAAGAGGCAGGATGTTTTGCTTATTTACACGAATCTATTAAATGAAGTGCTTTGTAGAGGAAAAATTTTCTAAAACCATTTTCTTTTATTTTTTGTTAATTGTTTTTATTTTACTATTATTAATTCTACGCTTGCTTTTAAAGTGATGAAGTATACTGTTTGGATTTGTTGATTTGGGGGAGATTAGTTTCACTGTACGAGCTTTCTGGTATGAAAAAAAGAACAGTGTTCTGGTGAAAATGGGAAAGTGATGCATTAGTATGTAATTTTTGGTTTTATTTACTTTTTGGACCCTGGAACAGCACGGATTTGGAGCAGAATTTGTTTAAAATTATACTTTTTGTATCAGGAAATACCAAGAGATTCTTTAGGTGCGGAAACCTTCAAAAATGTGCTTTTTGTATCAGGATGTATCAAGAGATTCCATTTGGTGCAGTTTGGCAAAGCCGTAGAATCCCTGATGACTAGTTTTCCTATTTTAAGTTCTAACCCTGCAGCAAAAATATAATTTAGAGACCATGCCAAAATCCCTTCATGGAAACTACGTGATGTGAGGCTGTGGGCAGTCACCCAGATCGCTCATGCCTATCCCTGCCTCTGCAAACTGAATAATTATTACTGAATTTTATTGATAAAATGATTCAAAGTAACTCTAAATACTTATACAATGCACTAGCAAAAGCAAGATGAAAAAAAAGATCTTAGAACTGGGGGGAGAAAAAAGGATTTGGAACAATTTTTTTACCTTTCCTAAAAGTAAGTACCTATCCTGCATTTCTATACTGAATGGGAGAGAATTCAACTAGGCAGCCTGACAAACACAATGTAAGATCACAATTGCATACTCCTTTTGCAAAAGACAACCGTCCTATGTACCAGATGTGTATTAAATCTGGGTTAAATGCATCGACAGTTTACATCCAACCAGTGAGGCACAAGTCAGTGATGGATTTATTTTATAGAATGTTAAGTTTACAAGCAACAACTAATGTAAGATCATCTGTAGTACAATATCATGGCAAAAAACTTTTATTACTTAAAACACAATTTTCTTGATTAATTAAAACATTAACTAATGCCACATGCTTAACAACAAAAAAAGCACTATATGCCCTTGTCACTGAAAAGAGCAATATAAAAGTTCAACTAAACGTTACATCATAACATACATTACATCAGACCCTTTTTCAATCATATACTTTCATTAGAAATGTAAGTCTTAAATATTATAATTCTAATAATATATATATATATACATAAGTTAAGATGCAATAAATAACATACATACCTCAGCCCAAATCTTAGCAGCTAATATTAAGGTTTTTACTTTGGGATCTCTTGAACATACTCTTTTAAGAAATTTGTCCATCTTCAAGACATTTTCTTGATACCTCCCTAAATAAGCCAATTGACAGCTAACACCTGTGGCTGGATGACTGAAATTGATTTTACTTTGATGCACAGAATTACCTTCTTCATAGGGGAGAATGTGGTAATTTGATAGTTCTGGGAGAGAAAAAAAACTGGTAAGGATGATTGTCAATATATAGTTACACAAAATAAGAGTGGTTGAAGCAAAATTGTTCCAGAGTCTGTGAGTCAGGGATCAGTGTAACTATATAGTAGGATGATTTTGTTTCAATCATGTTTGTAATCACTACTGCAATGATGCTACAGCGGTTTAGGCCTTTCGTATCAGAAAAAATCGACTTTTGTATCAGTTTTGCAGGCCTTCGTATCAGGAAAAATCTAATTTTGCATCAATTTTACAGACTTTAGTATCACAAAACTATTTTTGTATCAGTTTTGCAGACTTTTGCATAAAAAATATCTGCTTTTGCATCAGTTTTGCAAATTTTTGTGTTTAAAAAGAAAATTCTATACTTATCAATTTTGAAAGCTTTTGTATGGCTTACATATTATGTATAATGCTCCCTCTCCCCCTCAAAAAAGGTAAAAAGAAAAATATTGTTATCAGTAAAGCTGATTATTATATATATATATATATTTAAGTGGACAATTTCAAATTGGTTATACCGGTGTTTAAATTTGTTTGATTATTGTGCTGTATTTTAAAGTATTGACAAGGCATTAGCATTATACTACCATTTTTTTTTAATTTAATTTTTTTTTTTTTTTACAAACAATTACAAGTTATGAGCTATGTATAAGTAATTTAGCAAATAACTTAATTATATTATATTTTAAGAAAACCTTTTTTGAGGCTACAACTTTTTAAAAAGTATTTTTTTTCTTATACATTTTTAGAAAGTGAATATATCAACCTTTCAAGTATATTAGGCAAGTTGGAGTGTATAGGCTGATTATTTTACCAACTATGCGAAAAATTCCAGAGCTGGGGCTCGAACCCAGGACTACCGCTTAACGTGCGGGTGCTCTACCACTGAGCTACTCTGGGACGATTCCCAGATGAAATTTCTCGCTTTTGAACCGTTGGCATTTATCATCTTCCTCTGCAAACCACAGATGGAACAGATGAAACAATTAATTCGCGACAACTCCATTACGCCGCGGAAGTTTTTTTTATACATTTTTAGAAAGTGAATATATCAACCTTTCAAGTATATTAGGCAAGTTGGAGTGTATAGGCTGATTATTTTACCAACTATGCGAAAAATTCCAGAGCTGGGGCTCGAACCCAGGACTACCGCTTAACGTGCGGGTGCTCTACCACTGAGCTACTCTGGGACGATTCCCAGATGAAATTTCTCGCTTTTGAACCGTTGGCATTTATCATCTTCCTCTGCAAACCACAGATGGAACAGATGAAACAATTAATTCGCGACAACTCCATTACGCCGCGGACCACTGAGCTACTCTGGGACGATTCCCAGATGAAATTTCTCGCTTTTGAACCGTTGGCATAGAGCACCCGCACGTTAAGCGGTAGTCCTGGGTTCGAGCCCCAGCTCTGGAATTTTTCGCATAGTTGGTAAAATAATCAGCCTATACACTCCAACTTGCCTAATATACTTGAAAGGTTGATATATTCACTTTCTAAAAATGTATAAAAAAAACTTCCGCGGCGTAATGGAGTTGTCGCGAATTAATTGTTTCATCTGTTCCATCTGTGGTTTGCAGAGGAAGATGATAAATGCCAACGGTTCAAAAGCGAGAAATTTCATCTGGGAATCGTCCCAGAGTAGCTCAGTGGTAGAGCACCCGCACGTTAAGCGGTAGTCCTGGGTTCGAGCCCCAGCTCTGGAATTTTTCGCATAGTTGGTAAAATAATCAGCCTATACACTCCAACTTGCCTAATATTTTTTTTCTTTTTGTTAAGGCAGCAATTTTCAAAAAAGTAAAATCTTTTGTCGATAATACGGAAAAATCAGATGTCCAGAATATTGGTGCACCCAGGAGGGAAGGGGGGGGATGCACCCCCAAAATCTGACACTTGAGAACCTTCAGTTTATAATTGCATTATATTCATGATTCATTTATAAATTTATGTAACTTAAAATTGTAACTAAAATTATTATATCATAATTATGATCTAATTAGGATCAATAAACATTTTGTTTAATTTATCTACCTATTATTGTGATGATAATCGACCCCCATACCCGTAAAAAAAAAAAGGAAAAAAGAAAGAAACTGTTGCTTGTGCCACTGTCCCGGAATCGCGAAGTCAGGACGATTCCCCTCTCCCTCGTCATGTGTCACGTGATGCTGCGCATACTCCTGTAAGGCATGCCCGTGTGAGATAGACAATCCATTGGTTCATACACTCCCAAGAGCTTTCAAATAAATAAAATTGAGTTTTTTAACACTTTGAAACAAAATAAGTACTTTCTATGAACTCTGCATCCGAAATTGGCAAAAGGTAAAGTCCTTAAAAAAATCCTATTCAAGCCCTTTTTAAATTGCTTAGTAAGCATGTGAATGTCATGTTGGACTATTCAATATCATAATCTAGTCTTCGAGTTAGTATTAGAATGATTTTAACATATTAAATGTTAAAATTGAATTGCAATATTAACTTTATTAAATAAGTTTTAAGTCTAGGTTTTTCGATGCGATGGTTAAATAAGATTTAAAATGTCTTGTGTCAAAAATCTGCAAAATGCCACAAACCAACGTCACACTGAATCCACATCAAGAATTTAAAATTTTGAAAAGCAAAAAACTATTTTAACTATTCAATTTTTTGTGTCCTTCGAAGGCTCTGAACGCATGTCATAACGAGCATGGTTATATCGTCGTAGGTTCGCTGTCACTAGGTTTATTTAAGTTTATGGAATTGCCAGATTTATAGCTGTTGAAATCTTTCCTTAATTAAAGGCATAAGAGAAGGAAAAAAAACTACTTTCACTGAGCTTTCTGTATATTCATATATTGAACTTAAAGAAAAGAAAATTACATTAGTTAGTGCATTTTGTTAATTGTTTAGATAATTTTATTCTTTTAGTTGATTAACCGTAACAAGTCTTTTCGTAGTAGCAACTGGGTTTTTCTGAATCATATCGAGGACGCCGAGGCAAAAACTGTAAATTCATGACTTGCTTTATATTGTAAAATAATAAAAAACTTTGTAAAATAACACCTACTTCAATGGCCATACAGCTGTTTCGAGCAAAAATTTTTTTCCCTTCCTCAGTGACAATAGTTAGGATTGTCACTGAGGAAAGGGCAAAAAGTTTTTGTTATTGTTGTGGGATTAAGGCCAGTGTACACATTTAAGACAATGATTTGGAAAGTGAAAGAAAACGAATTGGCAGAGGAAGGCATTACAAAAATACGAGAAAAACGACGACAATAAGAAATCACTGCTCAGCTCGAAGACAGGAGAAAAGATAAGAATGTGGAATTGCGCGGTGGGTGGTGGGAGCACTTTGGAGGAAAGAGGGTTACCAGGTCACTGTGAAAACCAGTGGTCAAGACTGAATTTTCAGCCAAGAGTGTGAAAGCTCTAATTGGTGAAATTTGTTGAATGGGAATGAACGAGCAGTTCATTTCTAACTCCTGAAAATTGCAATTTTTTATATACTAACTGCTCATACAAGCAGTAGCTTGTAAAATTGAGAATCATTTGATGGATTTTAGACAAAAAAACTAAAAACTAATGTCTTAAAATCCGCAAAAATGTGCAAACTATATATTTCCGCGGATCCACACATCATTCTACCTTTGGTAATGCTGTCAGATTAGGTGCAATTCTACTATAATTACATATACAGGGTGTCTACCACAAAAAGTAAGCTTGATTTCTTGACATAACAAATACGACATTTCATAACAAATATGAAACTATTATCAAAAATACATCATGCCAGGGATGCAGAATATGTTCTATCCGGCGATCTACGATTGGAGGAAATTTTAGCCATCTGGGGAAATTTTGCAGAAAAATATACAACTGATTTTCGTTTTAACAATGAATTAAAAAATTCTTCGAGTTTTTCTTTTCCCTGCCCATTTTTAAAGCGATTTTTTTTTCAACTTTTTCACTGATCAGCCGTTTGCTTTCAGTTAACTTGGACCAATTGCTATTTTAAAAAAAATCTGATGTGTCCAACACATGACTTCCTTGCACGTCCATTAGATCAAAAATATTTTCGACGCACTTCCTCTAAACTTATTTGTTTGAAAGAGATAAAATATCAATAATAGTAAGGTTTAGCGATTTCTAGACAAATATTTAGATACCGCCAAGCTGAGTTCAATTTGAAATATTTCCTTCTGACACTTTATTTGGCGATATTTCACCAAAAGCCGACAAACTTGAGATAGTCTGCGAGATTTTGGGGATAGCCAAAGTAGTCATTGACCACAGACTTTCAATGAATTGAATGCATCCATACACCTCAATGTATTTAAAGTCATTTGGCTCACCCTGTAAATAAATTCTCAGTCGACTGCTGTCAAAAAAGATATGGAAAAACAGTTAGATATTACAATAGTTCTAAATACAAAAGTTCAAATATCTACGGGTTAAAGTTTTAGTGTTATACAAAATACGAAATAATTTTTGGCGCCAAATTTGGCAATATTTCGGCAAAACTCGTCAATGTCGACGAAATTTGGCGAGATTTTAAGCATGAACCAAACAATGACAGATTATCGCCAAATTTGGCGATATTTCGCCAAAACTCGCCAAGAACGACGACAAATGGCGATACTTTGGGCATGGACCAAATGACTGACTATCGCCAAAACTCGCCAAGGTCGAGGACAGACGGCGAGTTTTTGGGCATGTACCAAACAATGACTGTCTACAGTTGTATTATATTGAAGATGTCCATAGACATTAAAGTACTAAAATTCTTTTCGGTGGTCCTGTAAATAAACTCTCCAGTAGATTGGAACCAAAAATCGAGATACACAACTAGATGTTACAACATTCTTATATATGAAATTTCATAATAGTTTTTGAGATTTGAGAGTTAAATATGCACACACGTACACCAAAAGTCGCCAAGCTTGGCGACTTTTGGCATAGTTCTTGAGGGAGGCATGTGACCGTGGTCGGACCATTACCTAACATATGTGGTAGGACGGTATTGTGCTTGAAATGGATGAATGCCCCTAAAATTGCCATTGACCGTAATGTATTAGAAATCTTTTGAGTGTTCCTGTAGCAGAACTACAAATGATAAAGACACTTTTTTTAATGGAGAAATTCATTTTCTAACTCTTTACAGCATACATCACTTCTGAGTCGTTTGAAATAGCCCAATACCTCTAAAAAACGCTTTGATGAATTTCGGCCCATAGAGCGTAATCTATTTCGAATCTTTTGGGCGGTTCTGTAGATAAACTATCCAGTCGAATGGAATCGAAAGGGGAGGTGCACAACTAGATGTTACAGCAATCCTAAATATAAAGTTTCAACATTCTACGCCTAATAGTTTTTAAGATATGCGAGTTTAATGAGTTTCGGCCCATTGAGCGTAATGTATTTCGAATGTTTTGGGCAGTCCTGTAGATAAACTATCCAGTCGAATGGAACCAAAAGGAGAGGTGCACAACTAGATGTTACAACTATCCAAAATATGAAGTTTCGACATTCTATGCCTAATAGCTTTTGAGTTAGGCGAGTTTAATGAATTTCGGCCCATAGAGCGTAATGTATTTCGAATCTTTTGGGCGGTCCTGTACATAAACTATCCATTCGATTGCCACCAAAAGGGGAGGTGCACAACTAGATCATAGAACAATCCTAAATATCAAATCTCAACATTCTACGACCAATAGTTTTTGAGATATGCGAGTTACATACATACGTACGTACGTACAGACGGCATGGAAAAACTGGCCACAGCAGACTCGCCGCTGGTCAAAATGAGTTGCAGACGCGTTAATATGATCGTGCATGCTAGCCTACGATAGGATGCATCGAAAAAAAATTTTAAATTAAATTTAGAGGTAGTCAAAATTGGTTTTTTTGTCGAAATTTGGCCCCCAAAATTTTTCGTGATCACATTACTTCCTTATACTACGTACAAGGAAGTAAAAAGAAGATTTACCATTGATCGCCATAAAAAGATTTGCAATGTATCTTGTACATTGCAAATCTTTTTACATCTATGGTAACACAGAACTTATGGAAGTCTATAATATATCATAAAACTTTGAGGAAATTGAAGTTATTAGCTATGAAACATGGGGATGTGATAATTATAATTGGAATCCAAGTTATTGTTTTTAAAAAAGAAAATGTGGAAAATAATCAAAACACTGAATTTAAAAGGGAATGAAGGGATAAAAAAATTACTGTTAAATCCAACAATTTTAACCTTTTTTTGAGGTGGGAAAGTGGATAACTGATATACTTTTGTCAAGGTTTGAAGATATATACTTGCCAACTTTTGAAATTCCCAAGGTGTAAAACAACACGCAGTTGACATATTGAACTACTGTCAGTTCACTATACAACTATTTGGCAGACATCATTTTTGATGATTTCTGCTAAATAACATGTAAATGACATTTTAAATGAATTTTATAAATAGCAAACGAACAGTATTTTAAAGTTTTCTTATGAAATAAACACGTGAAAAACTGTTAAGTTTGTCTGTTTGCATAGTTTAAATAGTATAAAATAATAAAATTTACATAACACACTTAATATATATTTCTTAAACAAAAAAAAAGAAGAAAAAAAAGAAGCTACAGCGAACGGTTTTAATCCTCGCCTCAGGTCGGGAGGGAGAAGAGTGGACACTCAGCAGATGCCCCCCTCCACACACACACCATTGATAAGAGGATAAACAAATCAACTTCCTTTCTCCCCAGGAAATCACTCGTGAAATCAAAATACAAATTAAGGAAGTTAAGAAAAGATACATAAAATAATTTCTCTGACTGAACTTTGAAGAAAAAATTAGAAACTAAGAATTTGAATGAAATGGAAAAAACGTAGTTGAGTCGCTAATCGTGACCTAGTGCTTCATTTCTTGACCTATTCTTGACTTTCGTGACCTTTTTCCCATTTCTTGACTTTTCTGTGACTTTCGTGACCTTTGCATGATGGTAGACACCCTGATATATTTGCATTAAATTTTGTCAAAAGTGAGTGTTCCCACTTTTTTTCTAGGACAACACTTACTTAAAGATTAAATTTATTTACTACAAATTTGAGTAACTTACATATTTTCTTATTCATATGGAAATAAAGATAGCAATTTAAAACATCGATGGAAATCAAATATTTTTTAAAGTAAAAAGGGTTTTTTTTTTTTTTAAACATTTAGAAATTGATAGCACGATAACACTAGTAAGAAAGCACAATAGTGAACCAAAATATCACCTACCATTCTTCAATACTTTATAGACTTCAAACATAAAAGATTTTCTTAAAGGAACTTCTGTTTTTATAACAAAATTAATATCTGATGTAGTAATAGCAAGATCACAGTCATATGAACCATAAACTTCAATTATATTTCCTAAAAATGCAAAATCATATTCAAATTCCATCATATTTACTCAATTAAAATAAAATCAGTATGTGACCAAAAAAAATACTAATAATAATAAATAAATAAAATAAACAAATAAAACACATTTTGTTAAAAAATAAATCTTTTACAAGTTGGCTACAGAAATGGAGAAAAAAGTTCCCTGATTTTCTTTAATCTTCATGCAAATGACAATGATCAAAATAAGGGGGCAGGGATCACAATGACCACAAAATTCCAACCTCTTGATGCAAAGGCAATTGCCAATTGACCACTGAGGGATAGGGAGAATAGTAATCTTTAACTTGTGGTCCAGAACAGGGAATGATTCGTCCAGACAACAGGTATTACTAAGTAACATGTATGACCCATGTGATGCATATCTTATGATATCTTATTTTTAATTATCAATTACTTAATTGTTAATTATTTCTAAATTTAATCTGTGTTCAAAATTTATTCTTTGCACTTTCGATTTGGATTTCTCTTCCCTTCGCCTGTAAAGTTTTTATTTCTGCACCTACCGTATTTAAAAGCAATCTTCCGTTTTCATTTATTTTTCCTTTTTATTTCACTTTTGCATTGGTAAAGCTTAGCATTTCTGTTCCCATGGTTTGTTTATGACCACATATGGTATCAAATCTATAAATAACATTGGCTTTCATTTTGGGTTACAATTTAGCTGCTAGATTGTTTGTTTTATCCGTTGGCATGACTGTGATTCAAAAATTATTATATAGAAATTTTCTTAAGGCCTACTGGCGTGTTTTGCTTCTGTACTAACCTTTTGGCTTGAGTTTCTCATCTTCATTCACGCCTTAGCAGTTGTCAAGTGAACCTGCGTTTTTCAGGGGTCTGCTCAGCCACTGTAGGACTTTATAATTTTGATGTTTATGTGTTGATATGTTAAAATAAAATGTAATGTCCACTATAAAGTCTTATTCTTTCATTACGGCTTGGGTTTCGCCTTAATAACCCAGATGCAGAAGTTTAGATCCAAAAAGAGTGTTTCACATAAGGGTTAATTTTAACTTCCCTGGTACCCTAGGCACTTCAAATCCTTTTCCTCCCTCTACTATTTCCAGAGAACCCCCTCCTGCCAGTTTTGGTTCGGGAGAGATTTTCTTCAACTCTTTCCCTTTCTTTGTTTTTGCTCTTTGGAGAGACTTTCCATTATCTAAAATCTATGGACTCACCATGTCCCAGACTGGCAACTGGCAGGCATAAGGAAAGGATAGTAATGCACTGTAATTTAAATTTTTCTCTTTTTATGCCGATTTTTTGCTCCCCCAAATCATTGGCACCCTAGACACGTGCCTATGTGGAAAAGCGGCCTGTTTCACATTCATATGTCTGATTGATTAATTCACATGTCTACATGATTCATTCGTATGCCTGGTTTCTTATATGATATACATCTTAGTACTAATCTGAATGCATGTGGTTTCAGATTCTAATAGTATCTACATCACTATCATCGACTGATACAGTCTCATTTACATTCATAAAGTGACTGTATCAGTTGAGTATCTTATAATTTGGAATGAACCTAGGAATAATTTTAGATGCCAAATTCAGATTTACTGAGCATGTGAAAAATGCTCCGAAAGAACCCTCAAAAAACTGAAAATTATTAGAGTCTTTGAGGCACTGATTGGGGAGATTCTCCCGCAACACTAAGAACCATTTATACTTCACTCATTAGGCTGATTATGGAATATGCTTTGTCTATTTGGGCTCATGCCTCTAATACAGCCCTAAATAAATTAGAAAGTGTGCAGGCGAGAGCTGCAAAGATCATAACCAGCACAGTGTTATCCACCAATAACATCAAAATAATCAGAGAGTATGGTCTTGATAGCCTTCTAAAAAGAAGGAAAGCAAATGTGATAAAGTTCACCAACAAGGCACGTAGTCGTGTACCAGAGCACATTGCTCGATGTACCTTTGAAGGGTAGAATGCTAAAACAAGACTGAAAATATCCTCACCCCCAGTGGCAGAAACACCGCGACATGGCGACATTGTCGCGGACACAGAAATCTGCTTGCGGACAGTTTTTGTCTGCATATTTCAAAGAAAATTGTCTGGAATTTTTTTTTTTAACTGTCCGCAACTTTCAGGCATATTTTCCCGCGGCACTTAAAGCTTGTTCCCGCAAGTGCCGACAATCCAGGTTAAATTTGGAAATGACAACACCCGGGAAACAAAATTGGTGTTGAGAAGTGGATGGCCATGAGTGAAGAGTGTTATGGAAACAAGGATAGCAACTGGTTTGAGAGACATCTACTTTTATTCATAGCAGCCTGGCACAGAAATGTATCACAGTCAGCAATTACTTGTAGGACAGGATTTCATTGCAAAAAAAACTATTAAATATCACAGCTATGCTTTATCACAGCTAGGCACAGGAATATATCACAGTCTGAAAAAACTCGTAAGTACTGGCAAAAATGGTTTAATGAATTTAAACTTCACAAGCCGTTTAGATTTCAATTTCAAAAGCTGCTTTACCTTGAAGAGAACAAGTCCACCGGAAAAACTTCCGATCCTTAAGATATGTAAAAAAATTACGATGAAACACGAAGTTCTTTATGACGGCACTTCAAACAGAAATTCTAACTTCTATTTCACTTTAAAAACAGGTTAAAAAAAATAGCGGCATTAAATGTTGATTAAAAATGTACTATCATTTTAAAGATTAAATAGAAGCAGGTTTAGCTGGCTAAAAATAACATATCTGGAACTTAAAGAGCATTACCGCTCGCCAAAACGTCTGTCAACTGTCAATACAGCCTGACTGTCTTAATTGCTTAACAGCGACGATCTGCCATGATCAGCCTAACTGCCTCGACTGCTGTCGACCTGCCACGAACTGCTATCGGTCTGCTTAACTGCTTCGATTGAGGCGAAAGCCCTTCCTTTTATTTGTCACTGCCGACTGCGCATCTCATTTCTGAGTTGTTCTCCGGCTGCGCGGTTGAACGGCGTTTACCGGGCTTCTGGAGCGCATCGGTGATTGGATGAACAGCTTGAAACAGTTTTCTCCGGGCGATACTCACTTCGCCAACCAACCATTACGCCCGTCCAAGATGGCGGCTGTTGACGAACTGGAGATCAGAGCCGTGCGTCTTAAACGATTGTTGACGCAAGCCACGGTTAAAGCGAGGTTTAAATTTAACAAAAAGTTATTCCTTTAAGTTCATTTAGCATTTGAATTAAACTGCTTGCCTTTGGGAATTTATTTAATTAATTTTAAGTTGTTGAAACTTTATCTTAACCTTTTATTGTGGCCCTTAAAGTTGGAGAGTTTCACAATTCAGGTAAGTCAGAAATTAAATACACATAAGAGTTGGGATATTTATTGTTCACAAATAGCCATTGGGAACAAAAGCCCCTCCTCCCAGCTCTTATGGACTGAAATTGCCAGCACTTAGAAGAATATAACAATCAAACATCATAGCCATTTACAAATGCAATAAAACAATGTGCAAATCAATTTATACCTGTAGGCGAGTAACGAGCAAGTAAAAATACTTCAAAAGATTAATAAAACAATGTACCAAGAAAACTTTAAAACAATGTTCCATACAATTCAAAAAAAGAAGGCAGGCAAAGTTTCAAAAATTAATTTTTGCAGTTACATTACGTAATATCAGAAAACTTTAAAACAATGTTCTCAAATACTTTTCAAATATAAAGTCCCTTTTTAAACCTTAAAAACACTTTTTACTTAAAACCGCAAGTAATTCCAACGGATTCAAAATTAATCATGCAAAAAGGTTTCACTAAAGCATTACAAAAATTTACTATACTTCACACAGTTACATATGTTTAGTTTCACAGTTAGGATTTTCACTTATCAGGTTATCCCATAATCGAACGACGCAAACGGCAATTAAAAAGATTTAAAAATTCTACTTAATCAAAAAAACAAAGATTCTAAATGTTAATTTTGATACCTTAAACTTTGAATTCTAAGCACAATTCTAAACAATGAACATCTTAAACGTTTAAACTCTTAAACACTAATCCAACCACCAAAAACCTTAATCAACTAGAAAAATACAGTATATTAGTGCAAAAATTCGTTAAAAAGAAAACTACGATATATAAGTGCAAAATTTTCAAACAACATTATGACATGATAATGATTAATGACCTGGTGATCACCAAAGATTCAAATATGCGCAATCTTTATGCTCATACCTTTTACGCATAACTTACACATAATTCACACATACCTTGGCCAAGGATTTTCACACACCAAACTTTCATTCAATGACATGAAAAACAGTTGCATAAATGACATATTTACAAAATGAAAAATGACACTTTTCAAAACGCATTAATCTTTATCAAACATTAAATATCAAAATTCAAAAAATATGGTGGTGGATCAAAAATATCAAAAACTTTAGATCTCAAACACATCCTCAACAAACTTTTTCAATTCATTTTGAGTGATAGGCTTAGTAAAAATGTCAGCCATATTAGATTTACTTCTGATGAAGTTTACTTTAAATTTATCTTTATAAAACAGATCTCTTACAAAAAATAATCTAACATCTATATGTTTAGTTCTATGATTTTCTATCGGGCTTTTAAGGAAATCAATAGTAGCCTGGTTATCCACAAATAGAGTAGGTTTAGAGTTATATTTGATTAACCCACAATCATTACCCTCTTTTAGAACGTTATCTAGCCAGGTGAGTTCTTTGATATTCTCAACCATGGCAAGAAATTCAGCTTCCATAGTGGATAAGCTAACTGACTTATCTTTGAATGTACGCCAAGTTATGGGTGCTTTATCTAAACAGATGAACTCTTCCCCCATGGATATTCTATCGTCTCTATTCGCTGCGAAATCTGCATCCGAGTACCCAATTAAATTCATATTTTCACATTTTAGCTTTAATTTGTATGATTTAGTCTTTCTTACGTATCCGAGTAATTTCAACAGTCCGTTCCAATGTTCCATGCCCGGGTCACTCTGGAACTGGGAAAAGATATTTACGGCGTAAGAAATGTCGGGTCTCGTGCGGCTAGCTAGAAACGATAGGCATCCTAAGACGCTTCTATATGGGTAGATTTGCATTTGATATTGTTCACTGTTAGTTTGAGGCGATTGTAATTTACTGTACTGTACGCTTTTTGTGATTGGGAGTGATGAGATTGGTAATTTAAATTTATCAAATCTTTTGCAAATTTCGTCAATGTAGGGAATTTGGTGGATTATAAGACCGTTATCAGCCTCTTCAAATTCTACACCGAGCAACCTTTTGGTTTTTCCCAAAATTTTTAAATCGAATTTGCTTTGTAGTTTGTTTAAAATTTTTCCTATCTCATCTTCAGTCCTTCCAAAAATGACTATGTAGTCTACATAGACTAAAAGTACAGCAGAATTATTAGAGAAGAAAGTACAATTGCACCATTCGAATTTTCCAAGTCCAATTTCTAGCAAAACATTCTTGAGTTCGAAATACCAAGCACGACCGCTTTGGTGAAGGCCGTATAAAGCGCGTTTTAAGTGACAAACTAAATTTTCCCTACCAGCCTCTACGTACCCTTCAGGTTGTTTCATGTAAACTTCCTCTTCCAAATTTGCATACAGATACGCACAGGCAACATCGCACTGCACATGTTTCCATTTTAACAAGACCAAGAACAGAGAAAAAAACAGCCTAATTAAAGAAAAGTTTATAACGGGAGAAAAGGTTTCGTCGTAGGATTCGCCCTTGACTTGGTTGTATCCCTGTGCCACCAAGTGGGCCTTATATCTCGCGACGTTTCCCTTCTCATCTCTTTTAATGTTAAATACCCATCTGCACCCCAAAACTTGTTTGCCTGGAGGCAGGCTGGTTAAAACCCAAACTTTTCTATTTCTTAGATTCTGATACTCTGTATCCATGGCCTCTTTCCATTTTTCAATTTGTGGGGACCTGAGCATCTGCTTATAGGTACGAGGGACTTCAGGTACTAGTCATCTTTTGTCTTTAACTTTAACTTCCGCGTTGCTTGGCTTAGGGTTAATGACACCTTGGAAGGAATCCTTTCCTTTAAAACTGAACATACTTTTAGTTACATCATCAAACTTAATATTATTCTGTTCGCAGTATTTCTGGATTTCGTTCAAGCTTTTCAGTTTATGCTTCTGACCCTCCTCATGAAAGTAAATATCTGTCCTGGATCCATACGGTCGAGGGACGGCGGTTCTTACCCAAATCGCATTGCGAAAAGTAGGAGAGCTAATTGTACTATCATCCATACTTTCATCTGCATCAGATTCTTCATCAGACTCTATACTGGGTGTGGGAGAGGAACTCGGGAGACTTTCGTCTTCGACCGATTCTCGACTCTCTTCACCAATTTGAGAAAAGCTAGAATCATCTTTGGGCGCCAGCACCGCTCCACTGTCATTTTCGGAAACTTTTGGAAATGACACGTTACAGGTTTCAATCACCCTTTCCTCCTCCGGGATCCAAATTCTATACCCTTTGGTACTAAACACGTACCCAACTAAAATGCCTACTTTGGCTTTCGGGTCAAGCTTTCCTCTCAAGGGTCGAGGAGTACCAACGTAAACTTTTGATCAGAATTTTCGAATGTGTCTTACTGAAGGTTTAATTCCTTTAGACAACTCCATAGGGGTTTTTGACTGTTCTGAATGGCATAGCCGGTTCCACACATGAACAAAGAATAACACGGCCTCTGGCCAAAAGCTTTTTTCAAGACCACTTTCTGAGAGAATGGTCCTGGCTCCGTCTACAACAGTTTGGTTGAGTCGTTCAGCCGATCCATTTTGCTCGGGCGTGTAAATGTTTGTGTGTTCATGATTTATGCCCTTTTCAATGCAAAAGTCTTCAAAGTAATTACTGGTAAACTCACCCCCATTGTCGGTTTTTACAGCTTTAACTTTTAACCCAAGTGATCTTTCGGCACGGGAAACTTATCTGGTAAATATGTCAAAAGCGTCTGATTTTTCCTTCGTAGGATAAATGGTCATATGTTTAGAGAATTCATCGATAATTGACAGATAGTATCTTTCCCCACGTTTGCCTACCACATTTGATGGACCCCAAACGTCCAAACAGATTAGATCTAATGGACCTCTCACTTTGCTCCCACTAACGGACTTAAATGATACGCGCCTGTGTTTATTTAATTTGCAAAGTTCACATGAAAATTCTGGGGGTTTCTTTAGGTTAGGCAAACCTTTAACAGCATTTAGAGTACTAGTTTTTGTGATGAAATCTACACCTGCATGACCGAAACGTGCATGCCATGATTCGAGTTCTCTCATGTTATTTTTACTTATTGCATTACAAGCTGGCTTAACTGGACTGGGGTATACGTGATACAAGCCACGTTCGAGTTTAGCAGAAAATACAAAAAATTTTTTCTTGAAGACTTTAATCTTTCCATTTCCCCCTACAAATTTAAAACCGTTCTGATCGAGCATGGGGCCTGATAGTAAATTTCTCGTTAATTTTGGAGAGAAAAAGACATTTTTCAAAATACATTCATTTTTACCGAATTTAAGTTTTACATCCCCCTTTCCATTAATTGGAAACTCTAGATCCTCCAGAGCGAGCACCATATTTTCATTCTCAACAGTCACAAAATTAGAGAAGATGCTGCGATCATTACAGAAATGGTGGCTGGCGGCCGAATCCAAAATCCACGTATGGTTGTCGACATTACAATTTAGATTGGCCTCTGCCACAAAAAAACTTAAATTGTTACCTTTAATGGTCTTGGGGATAGTGTTCTTATTCGACTGGTTACCTGGGTTCTGGCGTCTACCTCGGGACCTTTGCCGCTCGGTTTCTGCTGGGCTGGATGTTGATTTGGAGACTCTGCACGCACCCGGACTGTAAGATCTGTTCCTGGGACGGCTAGGAGACCTTGGACGGACACGACAGTTCCTTTGGAAATGTCCCAGATGACCGCACCGGAAACACCTTGCCTGGTTTCCCTGGACACTAAAGGCTTCCTTCGTTGACGTCTTTCTATCGGAGTCACGGAGGTTTAGTCGAGTCTCTTCAGCCACAACTTCTAAGACGATGTCTTTAAACACAAATCTTTCACTGTCCCATCGTAGAACACTTTGGACAATTGAATCAAATTTTGACGGCAGATTTCTAAGAAATTGGTATGACAGAAAAACTTCATCGAGAGATTTTCCGCTGTCCTTGAGCTGGTTGGCTAAGCTCTGGATCCGTGAGGCAAAAAGATTGACGTTCTCATTCGGCTGAATTCTACTTTGCATCAATTCACCGAAGATCTGCATGTGATGACTGCGGTTGTCGGGCTTGATTTTTTCTTAACAGGTCCCAAACTTCACACGGGTCATCTAAATCACCGATAATTTGTCGGAAATCACTGTGCACATTGAGGTACAGCATAGATAATGCAAGCCTTTTTCGGACGTTAAATACCTCTACATCCTTTTCTGTGACAGCGCCCTCTTTGATCACCGGGCTTTTCTCCCTACCGCACACAATTTCATAGCAACTTTTCTCCAAGAGTAGGAACTTCATATCAACACACCATGAGGAGTAATTTGTAGCATTTAACTTCTCGGTTTGGTAGAAAGTTGAGATCCCTGGTGAATTAGCCATCTTTCTCAAAAATTTCAAAAATTTTTCAAAAATTCTAAGTTTCAAGAAATGTACTAAATTTCAACTTCAAAAATGTCAAATTCAAAGACAAAAAAATTTCCAAGGGTTAACTTCAAAAAACTCTCAATTTTTAAACTTCACAAGCATAAAAAATTTCAGCATTAAACTTCAAAAACTTCAAAAATTTCGACTTTAAACTTCAAAAATTTCGACTTTAAACTTCAAAATCGTCAAAAATTTCAACTTTAAACTTCAAATTGAACTTAGATTCAGAATCATCTCTAATTTCAGGATAAACATCGAAGACTTCCGGAGATTTCAGAGTAAGCTTTAAACCTCTTTAAAGAATTTCTTCAAATATTACAGTTGCCCCTCCATCTCAGCACTGGGGGTTTCCATTCAAAATCTTCAGTCACGGGCTTTCACTCTACAACGTAAGCCCATAACCCTTATTGTTCCCGCAAGTGCCGACAATCCAGGTTAAATTTGGAAATGACAACACCCGGGAAACAAAATTGGTGTTGAGAAGTGGATGGCCATGAGTGAAGAGTGTTATGGAAACAAGGATAGCAACTGATTTGAGAGACATCTACTTTTATTTATAGCAGCCTGGCACAGAAATGTATCACAGTCAGCAATTACTTGTAGAACAAGATTTCATTGCAAAAAAAAAAAACTATTAAATATCACAGCTATGCTTTATCACAGCTAGGCACAGGAATATATCACAGTCTGAAAAAACTCGTAAGTACTGGCAAAAATGGTTTAATGAATTTAAACTTCACAAGCCGATTAGATTTCAATTTCAAAAGCTGCTTTACCTTGAAGAGAACAATTCCACCGGGAAAACTTCCGATCCTTAAGATATGTAAAAATTACGATGAAACACGAAGTTCTATATGACGGCACTTCAAACAGAAATTCTAACTTCTATTTCACTTTGAAAACAGGTAAAAATATAGCGGCATTAAATGTTGATTAAAAACGTACTATCATTTTAAAGATTAAATAGAAGCAGGTTTAGCTGGCTAAAAATAACATATCTGTAACTTAAAGAGCAATACCTCTCGCCAAAATGTCTGTCAACTGTCAATACAGCCTGACTGTCTAATTGCTTAACAGCGACGATCTACCATGATCAGCCTAACTGCCTCGACCTGCCACGAACTGCTATCGGTCTGCTTAACTGCTTCGATTGCAGCGAAAGCCCTTCCTTTTATTTGTCACTGCCGACTGCGCATCTCATTTCTGAGTTGTTCTCCGGCTGCGCGGTTGAACGGCGTTAACCGGGCTTCTGGAGCGCATCAGTGATTGGATGAACAGCTTGAAACAGATCTCTCCGGGCAATACTCACTTCGCCAACCAGCATTACGCCCATCCAAGATGGCGGCTGTTGGCGAACTGGAGATCAGAGCCGTGCGTCTTAAACGATTGTTGACGCAAGCCACGGTTAAAGCGAGGTTTAAATTTAACAAAAAGTTATTCCTTTAAGTTCATTTAGCATTTGAATTAAACTGCTTGCCTTTGGGAATTTATTTAATTAACTTTAAGTTGTTGAAACTTTATCTTAACCTTTTATTGTGGCCCTTAAAGTTGGAGAGTTTCATAATTCAGGTAAGTCAGAAATTAAATACCCGTAAGAGTTGGGATATTTATTATTCACAAATAGCCATTGGGAACAATTGGGAACAAAGCTGTCTCCGTTCAGCGATGACATCGCTAAACGCAGTACCGCGGAGCTTTGCGCAGAGTCCGCGGTGACTGTCCATGGTGAAGAGATCTATCAAAAATGTACCGCCCACTGCATAGCGAAATGGAATGGCCGAATCCAGCTTTACGAACCTCTTTTTCACTGTCCCCGTGACCTGTGACCCCCATATATAAGCCCCTTGCCCTCTGGGGTTCGCTCATTCATCATTCATCTTTTGTGCGTACTCCCGTAAGAGAGCAATCTACTAGGTGAAAAGCACGTGGTGAAAATGTCGTCGCGGGATAAGGTTGTATGTGGTGTTTGTGAGCGCGAGATAGTTAAAAAAAACTTGAACATACATTTTCAACGAAAACACCCTAATCAAGAAATTAAGTGGAAGCAAACTTGGGCTACAAAAGGTCTGAAAGAAGTATTTAAAAAAGCGGGAACTTCCAAGGAAAAGCAAAACAGTTTTGAAACTGGTGAGCCGCAAAATCAGGAAGAGGAAAATGTGACCACGGAAGATCAGGGGTCAAATATTTGCTTCGAAAATAAGAACAATGCTGATAAAAATGAAAGTCAGAATATTATTGAAGGGAGTGATAGTAAGAGACGAAGTGCAGAAGAATGTTCGGATGGCCATTCTGTGAAACGAGGCAGATACGAGAATGAAGCATCCATGCCGGATGTTCTAAAAGCAATACAAAGTAAGTGTCACATAATTTATGTTTGCATTTTACTTCCATTTAGTATTTCTTTTTCCATTTAGTGAATTTATATGTAAAATCACAATCACAGCAGGAGAGAGTTACGTGACATTGTCTTTTTCCCAGCCGCAGCGTCGACGCGTGCGAGAGCAAGGGAATTATATGCTTTGCGGGCAGGGGACAAATCGATGATAAATTATTTTCCTTGTTCAGCTGATATATTTTGTACTAAACATTTAATTTGAAACACTTGATTTTTTTTTTCTCAGACCATGCCTGAACAGGCCATTTTGCTGTCAGCTCTTGCATGTGGTGATACATTTCACCAGTGGCCACACTTAACAGCGATCATCAGCAAAGTTGAGCGTCAGAAAACATAAACAAGGATTTAAAAAAATACTAAACATTTTCTTACTACAGAAAAAGACACAGGCTCCGACCATCCCACGCGCGCGGGCACTTGTAGGGATGGACGCGAGACGAGACAGAGATTTACAGCTTTTTTGCGAGACGAGACAAACACTTATTGTTCCCGCAAGTGCCGACAATCCAGGTTAAATTTGGAAATGACAACACCCGGGAAACAAAATTGGTGTTGAGAAGTGGATGGCCATGAGTGAAGAGTGTTATGGAAACAAGGATAGCAACTGATTTGAGAGACATCTACTTTTATTTATAGCAGCCTGGCACAGAAATGTATCACAGTCAGCAATTACTTGTAGAACAGGATTTCATTGCAAAAAAAAACTATTAAATATCACAGCTATTCTTTATCACAGCTTGGCACAGGAATATATCACAGTCTGAAAGAACTCATAAGTACTGGCAAAAATGGTTTAATGAATTTAAACTTCACAAGCCGTTTAGATTTCAATTTCAAAAGCTGCTTTACCTTGAAGAGAACAAGTCCACCGGAAAAACTTCCGATCCTTAAGATATGTAAAAAATTACGATGAAACACGAAGTTCTATATGACGGCACTTCAAACAGAAATTCTAACTTCTATTTCACTTTAAAAACAGGTTAAAAAATAGCGGCATTAAATGATGATTAAAAACGTACTATCATTTTAAAGATTAAATAGAAGCAGGTTTAGCTGGCTAAAAATAACATATCTGGAACTTAAAGAGCATTATCGCTCGCCAAAACGTCTGTTAACTGTCAATACAGCCTGACTGTCTAATTGCTTAACAGCGACGATCTGCCATGATCAGCCTAACTGCCTCGACTGCTGTCGACCTGCCACGAACTGCTATCGGTCTGCGTAACTGCTTCGATTGCGGCGAAAGCCCCTCCTTTTATTTGTCACCGCCGACTGCGCATCTCATTTCTGAGTTGTTCTCCGGCTGCGCGGTTGAACAGCGTTTACCGGTCTTCTGGAGCACATCAGTGATTGGATGAACAGCTTGAAACAGTTTTCTCCGGGTGATACTGAAAAGGATTAACTAATTATATTGTATTATAAATTAAGCTATTCAAAAAACAAATTAAATTACAAATTGAAAGTCTTTGGCTGAAATTGAATAGTCACTGGATTTTATCTGTAAAATAAATTTTTTTAGATTCCAGGCAGAGTTGAAACTCATTTAACTTGAGTTGCACAGTAGAAATCTTTGGTTTTGAATATGCGTTTAAGTAAGAAAGTCAAAGTAGGTACCTTTTCTGTAGTTTATTGAAACAAGATGACTATGATAGGTTTACACAGTGCACATGGTGAAGACACAATACATTAAGCAACATCCGCTTAGTAGCACAAATAAAAACAAGCTTTCTGGAAGACAAGTCGCCAGCGGCGATCTATTCAGATTCACAAAACACATCACATCACATTGAATCATCTGGGTACTGCAGCACGGATCCCTGATCCGGCTCTATTTGAATCACGTCGGTTGATTACACACACAACACATCAGACCGAGAACACTCTCTGTCTAAAAGGTTAATTTGTGATGCCCTTTTTATACCTGCCAGTTAGTGCGGGACTACGATGGATATTTGCATAGGAAAAAAAAGAGTTCTCATTTTATGCAAATTAGGAACAGCGCCATCTATCGGCGAGAAATGTAAACTTTTTATTACGGCGTTAAAGACATGACGATGTTTACACCGCCATTTTCAAATGCTAACGAAGTTACGTTTTTCACTTAGAAAACTTTTAAAGGAGTTTACAAAAGTTTCGTTTTTTCACTTTAGCAAATTTAGAGATAAAATGTCATGGAAATAAAAGGTAAGTAAAGAAATAGCGTTTTTTTTTTTTAACAGATACTCACTTCGCCAACCAACCATTACGCCCGTCCAAGATGGTGGCTGTTGACGAACTGGAGATCAGAGCCGTGCGTCTTAGACGATTGTTGACGCAAACCACGGTTAAAGCGAGGT